>JAOTRI020088992.1:0-16037 GCA_028564885.2 Zoanthus sanctaehelenae
CCTCAGTTCGCCACTCGATTCTCTGTAATCCATGTCCCAATTACCCATCATTCAACTCACGTCGTGAACCGGTCTATAATGATCATTCGAGCTTTATTCCTTGTTCGTAGTGCTCAGTAATTATCATAATTTTTGAGCCACTGCTTTTCTTTGGCTTTATATTTTGGAATAAATAGTGCGTTAACATAATAAGAAAGACAATTTCATAAAACAATCCAAGAACCGAACTTAAAATTGCTTAAACCAAGTTTTCATAAATTGGTAAGCAGTGCAGATGGAGTTTAGTGGCACACAATTTTAGGCAAATGAGAAAGTACCATCTTGTATTCATTAGTCAAAAGCCAAAAGCAAATGATACGGCGGAAATTAAGAGCTATAATCTGCTACAGATACACACAAACCAAAAGGCAAAGCTACTTCACATGTATGATCAATACAATTGTTTTCAATAAACAATTAAAATTTTCTAAATCTTAAAAATAGCTACTCTAGTTTCAAAGCAGATTAAAGACTCGTATTAATATTATTTCTTTTAAAACACTATTTAAAGGCAATAGAGGGAGTGGAGCTGAAAGAATTCAAGGCGATGATTCGGCCCGGTTCAAAACAAATAAAAGAGAAATATAACTTGTGAGTTGAGAAGAAAAAAAGATGATAAAGATGATTCCTTACCAACAAGAACAATGATAACAAGAGCTTGTTGCCAACTGGGGCGATTCTGAAGGCGTTTAACCATTTCCGCCTCGTACATGTTCTTTCATTCCTTTAATACTCGGTCAAGAATTTTATCGCCGACATTGAAAACGTTTCTACCGCAATATAAGGGTGCAGAATTTTAACATTTTACAGCCGGTACTCAAGTGCTTCCAGTGGCTTTTTCATTGAAAAGCGGCCGACAACAGGTAGTCTCTTATTTCGTCACCCGGTGCCATAGCCATTGAAGAACACATCTTAACATCTTTGTTCAAAAAAGGCAGGTCTGACACCGTTTCTGTTTTGACTAATTAAGGTATATAAGATTAAGGACGGGCCTTTAGATATTTGAGAGGAGTCGTTGGGCATTTTTCCGCAAGATGTTATCAGTTTTCGGCAATAGAATCTGTAGGACTTTTTTCTATCATCCGATGGCCGAGTTTATTTGCTTTTTTACTTTGCTCGAAATCCTTTTGGTATTTGTCAAATCCCTTCCCTCTTAATTAAATATCGAATGATCTTTTCTTTATTACGTTTGTGCTAATTTATTTTAAATTCAAAAATAATCGCTGTTGTAACACTTTTCTCAATGTCTGCTCATTAAACATTTAAGCAACGTGACACTAAAAGAGTTTATTGACGACTCATGCAAAAAAACCTGTTCGTTTTACTCAAAACACTGAAGAGAAATTGTTTTAAGTGCTTATGAAATAAATTTTTTTTTTTTTGTTTTTAGTAGTTTGATATGAGTATAAAATCATTGTAGTATTAAAAAGTCTTTAAAATATTCATAAACATGCTTTTTGAGGCCGTAAAATCCTAAATTTTGTTACAAAAGTCAAGTTGTTTACCTCGCGCAACCTCAAAGTGCTTTTAACTCGCGTATCATTCCATTCTGGTGCAATTGGGCGCTCTAGCAACACATTTTCTTCCACCTTTCTTCCTAATCTGCTCTGTTGCCATGTTAATAGTGTTTCGGGCAGACAACTTGACGTCATGGCCGCGCGATTCCAGTGGACATATCTTTTTCGCTTAAAACGGGTAATTCAAACAACAAAAATCTTGTTTTAAAAAAGTAACATACCGTGAAAAAAAAGTAGAATCCATATATTTGACGTATTAAACTACAAGAAACAGTAAAAAACACTTTTATGTCATATGCACTTTAAATACTAAATACTTAAAAATTTAAGCCCTTTAGAAAATTAATCAGCGATAGTAAACATGGCCGGAATCAAGTTTAATCAGTGTATACATTATGACTGCCACCATTACGGAAGGCCGTTTACTGGAAGTTGATTGACTGCCAATCGAGCTAGGTCGTCAGCTTGGGATACGAAAGCGTTTTCATATATGGAGTCGGGTTATTTGTGTTATACGAAAACGTTTTGGCCAATCTGGATTGGTTTGAGAAGGTGATGGCGGGTTAGCCATTTGTTTAACATCGGCCAGAACAGAAGACTGGTGGTAAAAGATTTTAAAACATTATAAAAGTCCTTGATTTTAAATCTCATTCCAGCTTTAAATTTCTTCATTTCATCGACAAACCGCTCTATAATTCGGCGACTCGAGCGCTGAAATGATCTCACTTACTTTACCGGCTGCACACCATGAGCATCTTAAAGTCATCTTGAAGATTCCGACACAAGCTCAAATTCACAATTATCTGTATGGACCCAGCTTTAGATGACCCGCGTTTACGTGGTAAAACTTCGTCAAATTTTACCAATGCACAGAAGCGGGTCAACCAGAGTATCGAAACGGGTTATCAGGCAAAAGGGTTTAACCCGGGTGCAAACGACCAGTTCATGTAAAAAGTTACAGGTCTTTTGCTGGAAAACGGTTGGTCCGGGTTGCCCACATAATCAGAGTTATCAGCCATGCAGCCCGTACACGTAAACGGCCCCTAGGAGTGGGGTAATTTTAATTCCATATGCTCTTGCGCGGCTCCGCGGTAGAAAGACATCTATATTTAGAACTGCACATGAGTGGAATTTTAGAGGGGAATGGCTGCGCAGTTGAAAGTCATTCAGGAGAAAGCTTTTTTGAGTCTATCGTCCGTTTCTTCCTGAAAAAAATTTCTCATTAATCAATTGACCCAGTTTCAGCGAATTCCGTTAGAGTTCATTTAACTTGTGTTTAGTCATGTACTATAAAATAAATGATTTATTTATAAATCATAATTGATTTATTTTATTGTGACTAACACAAGTTAAATAAACTCTAACGGAATTCCCCGAAACTGGGTCAATGGATTACTGAGAGCATCAAAAGGACACGGTGAGCGTTTTTCTCTATCTCTATTTGGATTAAAATGAAAAATATATATTATTTTCAAAACTCCATACATTCTCTATATTTCTCTGCTAAATTACTCTATGCTTAATTTATTACTCATCATAAGCTTGGGTTACCTGTGACCAAATTTTAAAAAATATTTTTTAAAAGCATGTTTTAAGCATATTATAAAAATAATACCGAGGCTCACGATCACATCTTGTTAAGAACATAAATTTTGTATTTTTGAAAAGAAAACATTACTGATTCCATAAATTGCGATTGCACTGTAGCACCCAATCACTAAATCATGAACAGATTTGTTACCTATAAAGCTCTTTCGATGCCAACAAGTATTTTAAAAACAGAACTTCCATGTCAAAAATGTATCCGATACTTTCAGTCTAACTGATTGGCTAAAAATATAAATATCCAGCATCGGTCCGAAAAACGATATTCTTATAAATATTGTATTGTATATCGTTGATTTTCTTAGAAGCAACTGTATTTTTTAAAAAAGGATGAAGTAAAAAATTTAGATACAAATGACAATTTGATGAATGTTGCAGCAACTAAGAAAATATTTATTTTGTCTTGTTAAACCAGCTTCCTTCATTCATCATTTCATGTTAAAAATCGTTTGAAAAAATGTAATGATGAAACAAATAACAAAAAAAAAACGTGTCCATAAAAATGGTACTTCAGGAGTAGCACCTGACTGAAACAGTAGAAATATAGCAAATTAATGAGTATTTTTAACTCTCTAAAAATATAGCAAAAAATTTTTTCATGCAGGATGCAATTTGTTTTGAGAGCTTCCATAATTATCTATGGCATATAATTATACTATTTTTTCTTCTTGTATAAAATAACTTTTATAATTTTTTTATGTCACTGAAAAATATTCCAAGCTGCTCTTGACGAATATTACAAAGCAATAAACGTTTGTACGGGGAATATAAGAGTTTCATAGCAAGATATTTTGGTCAAAAAGACTTAAATTCACTGACCTTACAACGTGAATGAAGTTCGGGCTTTTTTACTAAATTTCGACCGGCTATTTAATACCAGTCTTTATAAGGTTTTATTACGACAATTTCTGCAACAAACTTTTTTATGTTTAGAAATATTGGACGGAAATTACAGACATTTTAAATAGTGAGTTTTATTTTTCATTTCGATTGACTATTAATAGAAATGACTCGAGGGAGCGAGAGCGATGTGTTCTAAAAGTTATAGACCATGATCTGTTTAAATCTGGTTTCGTGATAAACTAAAAAAACGAAGGTGGCAATGGTAAGTTATACACATTTGTCACTAAGATAACTTCAGCTCTTTGACAGATTTTAAATTACGCTCTCATCAGCCATCTCTGTTTTAAAACATTATATTTTTTAATATTCTTTTTAATATACATTCAGTATAGTAAATTTTGATTATCGATTTTGATTATAATCTACCGTTGCAGATCTTTGACAACTAAACTTTACGAGTACATGTATCGTACAACACACGTTTTGCCCCATAAAAGTTTCAATAGATTTGTAGAGAAATATTTGAGAAAAATATCGATTTAATGTTCCTCACTTCCTGTTTGTTTTTAGTTTTACGATTAGTTAACGATTTATATTTTGTAGTTGTAATCTTTCCCATATATGAATTTTTTCAAAATGTCTGAATATATTTAAGGACTAGCTGATTGCTGAAAACAATCAACCATCGTACTGGGAAATGTGAAGGGCATGTAAACGTTAGAGATTTTTTGTCGGTCTGTCGTTTTTGTTTGTTTGTTTGCTAGTTCTTTTTCTTTATGTGTTGTTGACGCAGTGACAAACACGTAATGATATTAAAATTTACACGTGAAGATTCCTGCGGTTTACATAATAACAATTCATCACGTGACGTATTTCTTGTGATTTGATTGGTAAATGAAAAATCAACCCGCTAATTGTCTTCTCGCTCCTACCAAACAAGCAGGAAGAAATAAGCCAGTTCTATTTGGAATGGTAAGAGTTTTAATTTTATTTTTTGGGTCCATTTTCTTTCTAATCAGCGCTTACTCGAGCTAAACGGAGTTTTTCAAACATATTTTTCAGCTCAGCGACGATTTTTGAATTCTTTTTATTTTTTTCTTATGATTTTAAAAGTAGGCAAGTAACTCAGCTCTTTCTCAAGTATGCAAAATGTTCGTTGAACTTGGCAAAGGAAATTAATTTTAAGACGCATGGGAAATACGCTTTTTGATTCGATTACGTTATCGAAAAATTAGAAAAATGAAAATGGACAACTTGTTAATTCAATTTTAAAGCAATAGACTTTATTTACCGTCGCATATTCTTCGCAAATTCATACTGAACTACTGGGATATGACAAAAAGAAAGTGTTACACACAGGTCAAGAAAAACAAAATATGCAACAGAATCTTCGTTCTTTCGCTTCATTTTTATGTTTTAAACTGAAGGTTTTGTTCAAATAAAGATAAAAGCTAAGAATATTTTGTCAGTAGAAACGGTTAGTATGCAGTTTATTTTAGAAATGTGGAAGAAATTGTAAAGGAAATGAGCCAAACAAGAGAAAAAAATTGAGAAATGTTAGTTGATGCGTTAATTTTAATATTCAAAATACCAAAAGCTTGTGAACCGTGAAGTTGACATGACCACGTCTGTTATCATTTATTATTTCATTTTGTTCGTTTTTTGTTTTAATTTTGTTTTTCGACGTGTTAAAAGACCAAAAACAACTTAACGACATCTGAAAAAGGTCGGTCTTTGTGTTTTTTCAAGTTTACTGGGTATTTAACGGCGCCTGTTTTTGTCCGTCCATTTCATCATTCCCTGCGGAAATCATTCGGGTATTATTTTTTACTCAACACTCCAACAGTTCTCGCGTGATTATCTTGCAAGACGTTTTTTTTTGTATTGAAAAATAAATCTCTGTTTTTCTTGAATGGTTCTAGTTTAATTTAATTCGAAGATATTTCTCTCACTCTTTCGAAAACACGGCTTATGAAAAATTCGTATTAATCTCACATGTGATTAGCAGTAGGAGATTAGATTCTGGAGACGAAGTCGAAGTACAAAAGAACTCGAAATGACACTTGGCCAGACTGCCTCCGTCTAAATTTATTTTACTTTCAAGATACAAGTTTCTGATAAGTTTTCATCTCGTTTTAGCAATGCTCATTTGATTTAATAAGTGAGTGAAAAAAATTCGAATTTTTCAAAACGATAAAATTCATTGCACGGCACTTTTTAACATAATGAGTTAATTTAAAATATGGCTCCCAGGAGATTGCTCACTCCTGGCTTGAAATGTTTCTGGTAAATTAAAAAACTCTATGGTAGGAAGTCGATGGATTTAAACTAATAGCCATTTTTTTGACGTTCATTTTAAATTTCAGGTATAAGGGATAAATTTAGAGAATAGTCAACCTATTTGTTATTTTCGGATTATAAAACACGTTTGCTCCTTAAAAAAGTGCGTGTCATTTGATCAAAGATCTTTTTTAAAAAGGTTTAACTTTGCTCATAACGAACTGTGCTATCTGTAACGAAACAAAAATTCAGTTCAAAATGTCGGAGAAACATCTTTTTTTTGTTTCTTTGTCCTTTGTATTAAATTATTAAAATATCTAAGTTACTAATTTATAGTACCGCTTGATTGAGGACAAAAAACTCTTGACACGTAAACACTTGGAGACACGTTTTTAGCCCATGGTGTAGACTTGAGACAAAGCAAAGAAATAAAACTTAACACGCTCTCAACCAATTAAAACCGTGTGTTTGTTAAACTTAACTCGATGGGATTCAGCAATCATTAAATCGTTAATATGAATTTAGTCAAATAGACCGCCAAGAAGGCGTGAAACTTTGGAATCAAAGAATTTTAAACTTGTAGTTAAACAAGTTTTTTTACAAAAGTCAAAACTGTTTTCAAAAACTTTCAACATCAAACAATATTTTTAGATTTGATTTATGCTTGGAAAACTGAACCAGATTCATTTTACTTAACACTAGCTGTTTATATTATATAACATGTACAGAAGATATATATGTATATATAGCAAAAAAAATGAATCCTGACTTTGGTCACAGTGAGATTTGAACCTGATACACCCACATCCAAATCAAACTATGAATTAAAGGTCTTACAATGTTTTTGATCCTAAAAGATTTTCCAAGCATCCTATCCCAGCCACTTTTAGTGGGATCCTTTCTTCCAGGGAAGTATGGTAGGTGGAGGTTAATGTTCAACCTGCCAACAAACACTGCATGAATGTGAAAATTAGTTTCAAATGTATGCAAGGGATCCAGGAACAGCCTCCCTAGTTTTGTAGAAACAAGTTTTTCAATTCATTTTAACACTTAAGACATTTACACTTTTGATCTTAGTTCGGTTTAGATAGAGACTGTATTTTGATTCCAAAATATGAATTTGAAATGTTTTGTTGTAAATGTAAAGAAGATGTATTATAATAGCCATTAAAGGTGTTCATGGAAAATTTCTTTTTTGACAGAGTCGAGGAACTGGGTCCCATTGGCCTGGGGAATACTCCCTATATTGGTGTGATGGGGATGCTTGTCATCTTTTTAGGGGTTAAAATTGGCAAGTTGGTGTTTTTAGGGGTTTTCTAAGAAAAGTGGAAGTTATTTATATTTTATAGGGATCAATTTTTTGCTGTTACATATTTCTTAGGGTCGAAAAATTTTTACGCTTTTGTATCTTTTGGGCTATTTTTCACATTTCCTGATAAACCGCCTTATCCTTTTTATCCCAAAGTAACCCCCAGGCCAATGGGCTCCCTGTTCTTGGATCTGACTCAGAGAACATCCCCAAAAAGATTAGGGTTTCTGTGGTACTGAAACTGCTTTTCCACTGATGATGAAGTAGCTTGATAGCATCAGTGAAACAGGAGGGTATTAAATGTCTCCAAAAGCCAGTGACCTCTATCGAAAAAACCTTTACACCTGCTTGATTGCAGTTATGATTTGTTTTGTTTTAACTTGATGAACTATTACAAATGGCTTTGAGAATTATTAAATTAAAAACATCTTATTTAACCACTATAAAGAACAGCATAATAAAAAAGTCATAAAAATTCTTTGCTTTTCAAAAATTTTTTCATTCAATTTTCAATTTTTTTTATTAATAAATATTTTAATTTTCATGAACAAAAGACAAGTACAATAGGCTATATTATTGCTTTATTTCTCTCAATTTTAATCTTTTTTATTCTCAGATCTGTCATGAATGGAAAAGGAGAAGCAAATATTAGTATTGGTCAAACACCAGTCAATACAATTGATATAAATCACAAATCTTTGGTTCTTAACACTGTTAAAGATGAGCCAGCCACTAAAAAGTTGAGGCTAGATGCAGATGCTGTTTCCCAAGAGAATATAACTTTGAATGGAACTTTTAACACAGCTACTACAAAAACAGCAGGTTTGTGAGTGTTAATTTATAGATTTGCCAGTCCTTTCATTGGCAGACACCAGGATTTTTGTATGTGAAGGTAAACTCCACACATCTTAGTAATAGCATCAATATTTTTATTTATATACTCTATTTGTTATGATATTATTTTATGATCATTACTAAAATTTAACCATGTAAAACTTTATTATCAAGTGGGCTAGCTAACATCCTGGTTATTTTCTGTTTTTTGATCTGGTTTGACTGTGGATGGGAAATTTCTCCATTTTCAATACTCTATATTGTGTCACTTGCCTTTTAAAGTTTATCCTTCTTATCATGAAATCACTTCAAGCCCTCTGATTTTTCAAGGTCAACCTCTTTGTTCAACTGCATATACAAATATATTTATAACAATAATAGTTTTTCCATGTTTTGGTTAGTGTACAGTCTACCAAATTTTTTCAGCTTCTGTCAGTGCAGAGTAAGGCAGGAGCTGTCTTGTGTTCCTTCCAGAGACAGGCAGGCATATGCCATTCACGTCATTGCAGATGCATTGTTCCCACATCTTCCAGGGCCACCCATGGCCTCTGCAGCTGGGAAATGCGAAATCAGTGATAACCACTTGATGGAGCTTGTGGCATGCTGCACATTACCAAACCAGCACAAATCGATTAAAGGGGACCTCTTTATGATTGTTGACCCCAAAAATTCAGCAGATCATCAATAACAGTAATAATAATTAGTAATATTGATAATAATATTAATTGTTTTTAACACTTTCAGTCCCAGTTGAATTATTAAGTTCTCCCAACTTAATTAAGCCTATACTTTTCAGTAAACAAGTTTGAGAGAATCTTACTTTTAATCTTCAGTAGTTTGCTTTGTTTGATCAATTCTCATTTTCTCATTACCAAATGTATCATTTTGTATTAGTTATGTAAGGAGAAGTTTAATGAAAGGGTTAAAATGTACTGTATTCTTACACACATGCAGGCACACAACAGATTGAAACACCAACATTCACTAACAAACCAATGTTATCTGACAACAACCTTGCCAATGGGCAGACAAAGGAATGTATGGCAGAAGATAGTCAACAAAAACAGGAATTAATGACCAAGAAAGATTCACTAACTTCAGAATATGATAGTGTAAAACCTACTAAAGCCCAGAGTGCATTGCAAACTGCTGAAGAGAGCAAAGTTTCTGACGGTTCAAGTGATCTGTATTCCTACCTAGACTGGAAAGATGGCATTGCTACTTTACCAGGTACAGCATGAGATTTTTGCATTTGAACTTGTGCATACCAAATATATATAAATATTTTTGCTACATTGTCAAACATTTACTGTTTTCTCTGGGTATTTCATTTTATGATTTTTTCATACAGTTGTTGTATTTCAAATAAAATCTCCAGGTTTCTGGGTTCTGGGAGTTGACAGCTACACTTGTGTGATAGTACTGACACTGCACTTAGGTTTGGGTCCAGGTCTCCTTAGATGTGCCTTATTTGATACATATCATTCTTGTCAATATATTAATAAGTTTTGTTTTTTAATCTAGGCAGTAACCTGAAATTTCGCAAGACAGAGTACGGAACACTTGAGATTGTTAGCATGGTGGACACAGAGCAAGGACAGATAGAGTGTAGCACGGGAACAGAAGACAAAAAGCCAACAGGTAAGGGTGGATTGATTTATATAAATCAAGATAATCTATTTAGTTCAAGTTAAATATGGTTGCCCAATTTCCCGAGTCAAGGGCTTGCAGGTAGGGTTGCCATGGCAACACAACTATGCTTAATTTTCCTTATTTACCAAGCATGTAAAGCTACTTCAGTTTGGGTTTCACAGCAATGGCATGACTCAGGGCTTTGATAGGTAGTTAACATTTAATGGTTGATTATAACAATACTTTGAATAAACTGCTCTATTTAATTTCATAGCAACTTTATGTAAAGTAAACAGTTATGATGGGTCGTACTTATGGTTGTCATGACAATATTTATTTTCATTTTAAAATTAACTATTAATTTTTGATTGTGTGAACTCACAATGACAGACTTGAATCAGGTGAAAAGCAGCTGAAGATAAAAATTCAAGTTGTAGCACTGGTCTGTAATTTAAGTTGCTGTGGCAACAAAGCAATTTTATTTTTTATAAATTCATAATATTTAACTATATAGCTTTAATAATTTTTTAATGGTTATTATTTTTTGAGAAGAGCATTATCCTTACACCTATGTTTTTTTATTTAGAAGCAATAACTGAATCCAGAGATGCTAACCTCTGGAGATTTTAAATCTGGATTTCTCTCTTTTGAATTCCCATAGCATTAAACTACCCCACTTTCTGCCTCATGCAGAATCTGCGAGGTGCATAACAAAACCAAAATTAATTTGATTAGAGCTTTGTATAGTTTATTCTAATACAGTGGTGCAAAGGTTTATAAGTGCCTTATTCTAGGACTTAGATCTCGGATTGTCTGAGAGAATCCTGGATTGTCTGGGAGAATCTAGGATTGTATGGGAGAATCCCAGATTACCTGGGATAATACTGGATTGTCTAAGAGAATCCTGGATTATCCAGAAGAATTCTTGATTATCCAGAAAAATCCCTGATTATCTAGAAGAGTCCTTGATTTTTCAGACAATTCCTGGATTATACAAAAACAGCTTGGATTATCCAGAAGAATCCCGGATTATCCAGAAGAATCCCGGATTATCCAGAAGAATCCCGGATTATCCATAAGAATCCTGAAGTATCCAGAAAAACCCCGTATTATCCAGAAAAATCTTTGATTATCCAGAAGAATCCCGTATTTTCCAGAATAATCCTGGATTATGCAAAAGAATCTTGTATTATCCAAAAGGATCCCCGATTATCCAAAAGAATCCTGTCCAGATTATCCAGAATAATCCCGGATTATCCGTAAGAATTCTGAATTATCCAGAAGAATCCCGTATTATCCAGAAAAATCTTTGATTTTCCAGAAGAATCCCGTATTTTCAAGAATAATCCTGGATTATGCAAAAGAATCTTGGATTATCCAAAAGATTTACGGATAATCCTTAAGAATCCTGGATTATCCAAAAGAATCCTGGATTATCCAGAAATATTCCGGATTACCAAGAAGAATCCTGGATTATCCAGAAGAACCCTGGATTATCCAGAAGAAATCCCGGATCGTATCCAGAAGAATCATGGATTATTCAGAAGATTTCAGGATTATCCAGAAGAAGCCTGGATTTTCAAGACGAAGACCAGGTTATTTGAGAGGAATGGCAGGAATTTGAATTGTGAAAATTTGTAATTATTATCTATTTGAAACATTTTCAGATGGGAACAAAAATTCCCCTGCCGGCACCATGAACAAGGTTGTTGATTCACCTGATAGTGAAGACGTTCTGTGTTGTGAGGTTTGTGGCACATATGGGGTACCATCCAACTTTTTAGCCTCCGGCAGGTTTTGTAGTCTACGCTGTTATGGCATCGTAAAAAGGCAGCAAAACAAAGGACGAGAATATATAAAACGGCTCAAAACTGGGGGCAAAAAGTTTCTGAAAAAGAATAAGAAACACAAAATGAAAGTGAAAGAAGAGAGAGACGATGGTGAGACAGAATCAAGATTTCGCATTGCTGGACAGGTATAATAATAAAAGACGCATAAGGCTTAAACTGGGAGGGCGTGGTTGGTGCAGTTGATTAGATCTCTGCTTTCCAACCACAAGGTTTCCTGTTCAATCCCTGCTTTATAGAGATTGTTTGTTTGAACTTCTTTGCTTTCTAAGTCAACTTAGCTATCCATACTTTCAGGGTAGATGAATGAGTACCAGTATATGGTGGGAAATAACCTGCGATGGATTAGTGTCCCGTCCAGGTGGAGTCAGTGTTTCTCACCCGCTTACCCTTAAACGGTCAAGCCTTTTGGCCAAACATATATGGTTAAGGATGAAGGGGGAAAGATTGTTAATTAGTTGATTCCCTTTTATTTAGTAATTTAAGTCACGTGTTATTTGACTGTTGCCAAGGTTACAGGAGTTAATAGAATGACGTAAACCGCTGACCGCTGACCTCTTGTTAAGATACTTACAAATATGTAGTAGACCACAATTTAAGCTGGAATAATCACGTTGATTATGTTTCTTCGAAAGCCCAACAAATGCTTAATGCCTTTTACCGAACGTATAAGGACATTAATGATATTAAAACAAAAAAATTACTTTATAATGCGTGGGTTCGTTCGCCAGTTGAATATGCTAGCGTGATATGATTACCTCACACCAAACGAAACACTTAGAACAAGTTCAACGTAGAGCTACAAGATTCATTCTTGAAAGGGATTATTCTTAGTATGAGCGCCTTAGAAAGTTAAATTAATTACCTTTGAAGTATCGTAGGGAAATTAATGACTTTTTTTTTAAAGTGTCTTAAGAATATATATAAATTAAATATTTTCGATTATGTATCTTTTCTTTCTTGTTCTAAACCGCTTAGAAATGTTAATCATTTAACGCTTGATGTCCCTTTCGATAGGATTGATGTTTTTAAAAATTTGTTTTTTGTTCGGATTTGTCACGAATCCGTGGAACGACTTACCACTTAGTATAAGAGAATCAAATACATTGTCAATCTTCCGTAAGAATTTGATGACTTTTGTTATGATAAGTTTAATGTTGATTGTTCCTAACTTTACATTGTATGACTGTACGAATACGCAGTCATGTCTAGTACGCAACGCTTTTCGAGCTCTGCGGTTTGAATACATTTATCCTTATTGCGCTTCTTTGGAACACTGGCAATGTTTTACAGCGAAGTATAAGTACACAATCAATTACCTGGGGGCATTATCGAAAGGTAAATCTCAAAGTCTGGAGTGGAATTAGAAGTTTTTACTTTTTTAGAGCTGAACTTGGAAATAATATTGCAAATGAGTTACATCACCATAAAGGAACCCTTTTGTTCCGCCAGTCGCTATTGACTTATAGGAACAATGCATCATTTAGCCCTATTCAATCTGTGGTAGCTGAAACTGAACTGAATGTCAATGCTAACAAAGGAACAAAAAGACTAGCGTTAGTTCCTTTACCAGCTAACTGCATTTTAAGAAATTCAACAAAACAAAGAAAATGGGCTTCCAATAGAATTTGTTATTATAACAACTAGTCTTCCACATTTTCCTTGCTTTTATATTGCGGCGACGTCCAGGCGAACCCAGGTCCCAATGCAAACATCAAGACTATAACTGGAAAACAAGCTGCTTCTAAACCAGTCAGGCACACACCAGCCCCTTTATGCTGTCAATGTACCAAGTCAGTCAGACGCAACCAAAAGCGTTTAGTTTGCGAAATTTGCAAAGACTTTACGCATTTTCGCTGTGCATCTGTTTTGTTTCTTACCATTAAAAACATTCGCACGGACATGCCCTGTGAATGGACCTGCCCTGCATGCACGCTTTCACAGTTACCGTTTTATGGTCAGCGACAACTTGACTTATCCGAATTATCCGATACAACACCCGCCGGAAATGACGAACATTTAAATGCCTTACAAGAACGAAATCACCAGCTCAAGATCATGCATTTGAACACACAAGGTGTGGTATCAACCTTTGATAGCTTCCTTCTCGCAGTCAACCGCTACTCCTTTGATATCATTACACTGAGTGAGACCTGGTTGAAACAGAACGATCTCCTGTTACAACATGTAACCAACCCGGGATATGTCTATGCCTTTAATCACAGAGATAAAAAAAATGCGGCGGTGTGGGTATATATGTCAAAGAAACTATCCAGTTTAAAAGACGCACCGACATTGAAAAACGTTTCCCCACCATGGAACACCTGTGGTTTGAAGTACCTGGTCGTAATAAACATAGCAAGCTCTTGCTGGGTACTGTTTACAGGTCTGAGTCTGTCATGTTGTACTCTGATTGGCTAGATACTTTTGAATTTCTTCTTAGCGACCTTTCTATCTCGTGGGACGGCATGCTCCTGATTACGGGTGACGTAAATGTAGACCTCCTTAAGACCACAAAGTCTTCAGTACGGAAATATATAGACATGTTAGAGACCTTTAACCTGACTCAGTGTGTAGCCAAGGCCACACGGACAACATTGCACACACAAACCCTCATCGATCACATTATCACCAACATGCCTGCACAAATCACTCACTGCGATGTTTTACCTTGCCCGCTTATTAGCGACCACGACGCGCCGTACGCTTGCGTAAACGCTCGCGTCACACGATTCGTTCCCAGGTACAAGTACATTCGTGACGAACGCGATTTCGATGAGAATAATTTTCTCATTGATTTTGAAACGCTCCCTTTAAGTCTAGTCTTCTCCGTTGACGATCCCGAAGTGCAAGTTGACATACTCAGCTCGCTCATCCGTGAATGTCTAGACCGCCACGCCCCGTTAAGACGCACTAAGGTCACGCGCCCACCTGCACCATGGATGAAGGACATTGAAATTCAACGGCTCCAGCAAGAATGTAAGAACCTACGTACAAAATCGCGCAGAGACAAAAGTGAAACGATTTGGAAAGCCTACAGAGATAAAAGAAACCATCTCAAATTACAAATAGGTAAAACAAAACGAGACTTTTACAGCAAAGCACTCTCGTCAAAAAAAACAAAGGAAGTGTGGAAAACAATTCACAGAGTTCTTCACCCCAACCCGCAGCCACTCAGGTCAGACCCCGACGAACTTAACGCGCACTTTGCATCAACTGCCATGCGTGTAACGGGTGCATCTCCCCAGTCCTCGGAAAATCTTTTGGACTTAATTGAATCACTTCCAAACGACAAACCCGGCGCTTTCTCTCTCAACCCTGTCTCACGTCACCAAGTCCTCTATGAGCTCACGAAACTACGATCTGATTGTTCCTGTGGACCAGACGCCATTCCTGTAAAGTTTATCAAACTTGCTGCCGATTGCCTGGCCTCACCTTTGACGCACATCTTAAATACCTGTATTTCAAAAGAAGTCTTTCCTTCTGCCTGGAAAATAGCTCGAATAAGTGCCATACCAAAATGTCATACCGTAAAGGACATCAACGATCTTCGCCCAATCTCTATTCTGCCCGTCCTATCTAAGATATACGAGCGTCTTGTATTGAGTCAAATGGAAAAGTTCATATCTACCGGTCCTACTCCTTTGTTAAAGGACAGTATTTGTGCCTATCGTAAAGGTCACAGTACAACCACTGCGCTGCTCACTATAAAAGATGATATTACTTGCGCAATGAAGCGTGGGGAAGTCACCTTGGCAGTTTTGGCCGATTTCTCAAAGGCCTTCGATACGGTTGCTTATAAAACTGTGTTAAACGAATTACACCATTTGGGCTTTTCAAAATCCTTTTTAAGATGGGTTACTAGGTACTTAACAGGGCGCAAGCAATTTGTGCAGATCGATGACCGAGCATCTAAACTAGTTGATGTTGTGTTTGGTGTCCCTCAAGGCAGTGTGCTAGGGCCAGTACTTTTTAACCTTTATGTTAATGACCTTACTGAGCACCTTGGTTCTGTGAATTCCAATCAGTACGCAGATGATACTACACTCTACTCAAGCGATAAACCCACTAACATCCATGTATGTGAACAACGCCTTCAGCTTGCTCTTGATCGACTATCTTCGTGGTCCA
>JAOTRI020089003.1:0-16037 GCA_028564885.2 Zoanthus sanctaehelenae
TTGGTCCTTGTGGTGTAGTGGTTAACACGTCGGACTAGTAAACCGAAGATGTGGGATTCGAATCCCGCCAAGGGCTTATATTTGATATTTTTCTCTTAATTCTTTCTATATTGCCTGTGGTATGTTTGGCATACACCAACCAAGCTCCCACATGCATGCGGTGGAAGCTATACCTAAGGGTTAAAGAAGTTCTCTGAACTCACCCATCTCGCTCATTGCTCGTGGCTGAAAAGCTCTACCGTTCTGATGAGACCTAACAAATACGGAGCTGCTATCTACGGTTGCTCCAGTTACTTGCCTTGAAGATGAAGGTGGTTGTTCACATGCGTCTAGGTTCTGGTCAGACCGCGGTGTAGAGTTTCGGTGTTTTTTGCTTTTAAATGTACCCTGTAGTCAACTCATCGGTCTGTTATTGGTCAAACCTAGGAGATGAGAACGGGGGTCTGCTGCTTTATTATTTTAATGGTTTACCATGGATTCTTGGAATCGTTGGCTGTTTACCATTATCAATGCTTTGGCTTCTGTAGATCTTTGTCGTGGAACAAAATCAAAACAGTGGGAGTGAAGGCGTTCGTTGGATTATCAAATCTAATTGCATTGTAAGTGATGGCTGTCATGATGTCAAGTATAAACGAGTAGTTTACAAGAACGAAGAATTGAACTAAGTAGCGACCATTTAGCTATTCTTTTGTCTTCATTTATTTTAACTTTACAAGCCTCGTTTGGGACAGGGTTAGGGTTCGGGACAAGATACTCTTTTGACTTTTCTGCTCAAACACGATGCAAGTTAGAGCAACGGGAATGAAAACAAACAAATACTAAAATGGTCACTATTTACGAATAAAACCTTTACTTGGTAATTTGTGATATTGATTTAATTTTAATAAAAATAATATTATTAATCCACAAACATTAATCATATATTTCAATAAATACAATGTTAACAGTTAAAAATGTCAAGGTGAAAGTATCACTGACTATAACTGATTGATTTTAAAAACGTGAAAAAACAAGGATTATGGCTTCCTTGTCTGGATCGTGGATTCTCCTGACAGAATTGTAGATTCCCTTAACTGGATTGTGCATCCTCTTAACTTATGGTGGTTCCATTGACTGGATTGTTGATTCCCTTGACTGAATTGTGGTTCCTTTGACTAGATTGTGGATACCCTTAGCTAGAATGTGGATTCCTTTGACTAGATTATGATTCCCTGGACTGGATTGTGTTTCCCTTGAATGGATTGTGGTTTCCCTTGACTGGATTGTGGATACCCTTTGCTAGAATGTGGATTCCTTTGACTAGATTGTGGTTCCCTTGTATGGATTGTGGATTCTCCTGACAGGATTGTAGATTCCCTTAACTGGGTTGTGGATCCTCTTAACTGATTGTGGTTCCATTGACTGGATCGTGGGTTCCCTTGACTGGATTGTGGATACCCTTAGCTGGATTGTGGATTCCTTTGACTAGATTGTGACTCCCTTGACTAGATTGTGGTTCCCTTGACTGGATTGTTGTTATTAATGGATAATAGTAGGTTACAGGTTTCTTGTATAGTTGTACCAGAAACATGAATTAGATATGTTTAATACTTTGATTTTTTTGCAGAGACATCTCCGGCTCAGCAACTTCCTTTAACAACGGAAACGCATTTGCAGACTTGCCGAGTTTACAAACTCTTCAAGTTTCATATTCTGAAATCTCCAAGCCGAAATACTGGAAAATAGTTTTTAAACTACGCAGGCTTAAAAATATCATTGGAGTAACGTGGTTCTATTCTTGTCGGACCTGTAATATTAGTCTTGGTATAAAAAACATCACCAAACAGCAACACTACATTGACAGTAATCGCACCATGCAAGTAATGCATTACAGCATTTCTAACAATTCTGCGAGTAATGAAAACGGGCAAATTTGTTGGATACTAGATCGTCCAAGTAATTTTTATTTATCTCCTAAGCGTTTTCTTCCGAAAGGATATACTTTAAGCTGCATTTGTAAAACAGATTCTGAACAATGTAAAGTTAATACACCGAGGAATTATGGGACAGTTGCGCATCTCCTCCTTCATGTTAAGTACATCTTCTACTTTTTCTACCCACTGGGTGCAATAATTATTGCTTTAAACCTTACTGTAATTCTCACCGTCATATCATCCTTGCTTCGTAACTCTGTCACTATGAACCTTATTTTCAACATGGCTGTGTGTGATTTGATAATTGGATTCTTTTCCGTATTAACTGCAAGGTTAAACGTCTTTCCTGAGAACGAATCTGAGGCTGCGCAAATTGGCTTTCCTCCATGGATTCTAAAGCTTGAAACTTTTAAGTCTAAATGTGATTACCTCACCTTTCTCTTTGGCACGGCCCAGTTTAGCTCAGTTATGACGTCATTTTTGTTAACCATTGAAAGGTACATTGCTATTGTGTACTGTATGAAGCCCAGTGTGCGCATGACTAGAAGAGTCGTTTATATCTGTGTTGCTCTAATGTGGGTTGTATCATTGGGATACAATGTTGGAACTTTGCTTGTCTCATATTCGAAAAAGATAAGTGCGCCAGATTTGTTAGTCTGTGCAAATACGAATATTATGGTGACGCCTTTGGTTTCTGTATCTGCTCTGCTCGGTATTTTCTACGTTGTTGTTCTCCTATCTACAATTCCGTTGTACATTAAGATGTACATCTTTATTAAAGATTCGAGTGCACGAGCTGGAATTAAGAGAGAAGGTTCCACCGCTAAGAAGATGGCTATGTTGGTGCTAACTAACTTTCTGTTGATGACAGTACCTATTTCTTTTGTTCCAATAAGCTCACGGCTTTCTAATCTATATTTGACAATAACTACTGCCAAGCAAGTTGCTACATTCAATGAGAAAACAACATTATACAGCATTCTATGGCTGCCTTTGTTTTTAATTTCATTGAATGCCTGCCTTAATCCTATTATTTTTGCTTTCAGACACCCTCTCTTTCAAGCAAAATTTAAGAAATTCTTCAAAAACGAAATTCATGTAAATCCAATTTCTAAACGCAATAAGAAAGTTTCTTCGGTAACCAGAACTACGCCCACAGACGGAAAGAATGGTGAGGTGTTTGTTACAAAACTTTAGACGGTGGGGCAACTGAAGCACATGAGGTACATGGTTACGTGCTTCGCTCCCTATATGGTATGGTTTTTGAGCTCTAAACTTATTCAGATTACCTTGCGAGTAAAATTCCAGACTACCGCAACCGTGTGTAAGGCGCGGTTCAGTCGATAACCGTCCAAATGAACCCCCAAGGGTTTAAAGTAATCAAAAAGAAAGTGTTGGCTTCTGAGTTTGCTTCCAGTTGAACTGACACGTAAAAAACCAGGCTTTTTACCCTAGAAAACTTAGCGCCTTTATATGGTGCAAGGATGTATGTTAATGATTCCGTTGTCATAGTCTTCATGCTCGTGATAAAGGAGTTTAAACTTGTCAATGTTCAGTTTAATTTATGTCATGCCCTCAACTGTTGACTCGTGCCAGTTGTACATGTTAGCTACGCATCATAGACTGGGACTGAATTATAACGTCTGAATTTTTAAAACCGGCAAGAGACGCATGAAATTTTAATTTGGAATTCATTGGGTCGAAAGGCGCGATTATTTTACCAGAATACAATTAGCTCAACAAAAAAATTAAAAATGTTATATATAATAAATATTTATTGAAATGTATTCATTTGAAAGTATGTAAACAAGTTTGATTATAGTAGAGTAAATACAAAACTTAGTTAATTAGCTTAGCTCTTGTTGTCGAAGTGAGGTCTCAGTAATTCAAGCGAAGGCAAGCGGAGATAAAAACTCCAGTAACAATCCAACAATACTGAAGTAGTTGTAGTTGGTTGCTGCGATTCACCATTGTTCTAAAACTGTTTTTCTTGCAGCATTTTCATTTCAGTTTCTGATTGTTCTTTATATTAAAAAAGTGTAAACAAAAACTTATCAGTAAATTCCAAGATGGTTGTAACAATACTAACATTTAACAATTAAAAAACGGCTGGATAAAATATCCGTTTCATATTCATATTGAGTTTTATTATACATATATTTTTATAAATGTATTTAAATAGTATAAAATGTTCCAATCAAGGTACAGCTAAATTAATAACTTGGTACCAACAGTAGTTGGAGATGAAACTGCTTGTAGTTAATCCGGAAATACAATGGTTCTTCGGCTATTGGCCATAAAGCAATAATAACATGGGTGCATGGCTTTAAAGATCGCAACTTAACAATCTCTCAAAGGTCTCGAATAGTCCTTTTCGCAAGGCTGTAATCTCTCGTCAACAAAGGGCGAAAGCTGGAATCGCACGCAAAAATTACACGCGTGCTTGTTTGTTTGTGCTTGCAAAATTATTTCAAGTGCTCACATTCTCGGATTCAACTGGTCAGCACATGAATCTCTGTAGCAATCCGATTTTAGCTAAACCCTTTTACCAGCATAATGGCTCATGAGGGCCGGTTTCCATAGATGATAGTCTTCTACTACCCCTGGACGGAACACTAATCCATCGCAGGTTAACTCCCAGCAAACGCTGGTACTCATTTACCAACCCTGGAAGGATGGAAAGCTGAGTTGGCTTAGGTGGAAAACAAGGTCAAACAAATATTCGAATCTCAGCAAAGTACAGGGATCGAACTGGGGACTTTGTGGTTGGAAAACAGAGATCTTACCAACTGCGACAATTTTATTATTGGTTTAATCTTTGTCCAGTTTCATCATTGGATACTTTTTGCTTAAGATATGTACACTTCCACTGTTCAGATTTACTAAATACATTATCTTTCATCTATCCATCAAGTTTTTTGCTCAGTTGATAAATACACTATAATACAATTTTTTTTACCTCTTATATTTCATTTTAAGAAACAAACAGAAAACTATAGCTAGATTAATTTTCACGCATATCGAATAAACGAAGAGAGTTACTTTAATGTATTCTGCTTGATACAATTTGCTTCTTGGATTCATTTAACTGTCAAAGATTTTCTATTATTGTTCTGTTTTGGAGGTGTCATCCAGTTCATTAGCAATTACTTGGCGCAAAACAACGTTTCCTAATAAAAAAAACCGAAAGATTCTGGCCAGCTGAAAAGAAAATTTGTACACAAAGTTCTGGCTTCTTGCCATCTCAGGTTTTCTTTAAAAAAAGTACCTCTCTGTTTACAAGAGAAATCAGTAAAAACTGCTCACAAAAATAAACATACTGCTTGCATGACCATTAGATACTAGTCGTGTGTGCTCTGAGTACGGACTCAAGGGATTGGTTAGTGAGTATGGGCTCCCGAGGGTTTAAAAAAATCTTTCTATCTCTCTCTGCGTCTACGCAGGCTATCGGTACGCGCGGGTAATCATCGAACACAATTATGTGTCATATACCACGTATTAAGGGCAGTCACTGGTTCTAATATTCCTGACCCATGTGGTAAAGGAATTTTCAAATCGGAAGATGTCTATGTTAGGTTGTTGTAGAATTTTACGACTATCTTTAGGTAGAGTTTTGCCATCTTTTAACCATGCCAAATCCGGAAGAACAGGAATTCTGCGAAATTTACACAAGCAACCCATTGTGTTTGAGAATCGTCCCGGACTACGACATGCATCAACAGGAGCTAGTCGCAGCATTCTTGATGAGAATTTATTTGTCATTGGTGGTTTGGTGTTGCTCGGTGGAGGAGTTGCATTTGTAAGTTTTGTTATGCATAAGCTATTGAGGTGACAGTTTGAACGCGGGATTTTCATGCAGATATCAAAAGTTATGTGCGGTGCCCTCATCACATAGGAATATATACTACATTATAGGGGACTGGCCAAATTTCTTGAAAAAATCTCTCAGTCCTACAGGTCGAGAATAAATGAAAGTGGCTCCTTAAAGAACAGCGGCCAGGAAACTTGCTGCCGGTTATGTAGCTTTGATCAATTCTACAGTACATTGTGTCGATCACATTGTAAAACAAGTCTGTGTGCTCTTGTTATTTTGCTAAGTACCTGGATGGATGATATTATATCCTGGTCAGTCTGTCGGGGTGAGCCCACAATTCAAAATATATATCAATGGAATTACTGTTCCCAATTTAATAACAGACTTGCAAAACTCCCCAAACATTGCAAAGGTTGATATTCCAATTGTGACACAAATATCTAAAATAATTGAAAAATTTCATTTTATAAAATAGAAGTTTACTTTGTTTTTGCATCTTGAAAAACAAAATCTGAAATGAATTTGCTGATAAATGTAAGGTTAAGGAGTTGTTGTGTTACATTTGCACTATTTATGATTTCCGTAATAATTTATGTACTGCATAATGCAGCATTCTATTGGGTTATATTAGTATATATAAGCATTAATGAGGAAGAAACCTGATAACTTTCATTTAATATTTTAATATGTTCAATTATTGATTTACATTATCAGTCTTTAGAATTCTTTGTTTCTAATGACAGGTTTTTTATCTTGCACTCACTCTTCCGGACTACTTGGGATATAAGATCACCCTATCTCGACCTATATGATATTGGTAACTAAAGGTATATTCAGTTCCCTGCAGACCAATACTCAGGGTCTTAAAATAATTTAGAGGAGGTGCTGCCTTTGCTGTCTAACATCTGCATTTGTAGGCTAAACTTCATCTTTTCAGATAAGGACGCAAAACTACTGTAGGTTCTTGGAGACATGTGAAGCATCTCCATCCTGCATAAAGTGGTAAAGAAGGTGTTCCATGCAATTAGTACGCCTTTGGTCTGCAAAATTAATATATCATGGACACCTTAATGAAGTCATTATTATTATTATTATTATTATTATTATTATTATTATTATTATTATTTCTCACTGGCATTTGTAAAATATCTTTTTCTGTCCTCTAAAGATTGTTCGGAAAAGATCACTGTTTCTATATTGTGTCTGTTACTGCAGTTGGTGTGTTAGATCAAAGTTGTGCTTTCTTTGACTCTTGGGCAAGAAATGATCTGTTTGTGCATTGTATGACTTGTTGTGCTACCACTATTTAGGGATTTTTTTTCATTAAATCTTATATTTTTTTCAGGGGTTTTACAGTGGGGAATTTTTTCCTAACAAAGAGGTTAAAATGAAAGCCAATTCTGAGGTATAAAGTATTTATTGCTTTGCATTAAATAAAAGATATGTAGATTAGATATGTAGATATGTAGATTAGACAGTTATAATTTAATCTTATTATAAAATATTTTGTTTACTAAACTACATTATAGGCAAGTAAACACAAAATATGTATTTTCATATTCAAAGTTAACTTAAATACAGCTGTAAGTGTCCTTTTTAGCAGGCTCAGCTACTGTAAGCTTGAACAATTTTTTGTATGAAAACAATCAATTGGCTTTCTCGAATCCATATTAGGCATAGCCATGGAAACATCCGACATTGTGTTGTCCCCGGTAATAATCGTGTTTTCAGTTTATGAGGTGATGGTGTCGTTGAAGTGTCTTGTCACTGCTGTAGCTGCCGTTAAAAGTGGATTTTCGCTCATTTTCGAGCCATTTTTTGTCTCTCTTTGCTACTGGATAGCATCATGAAGCTTGAAGGTAGCATTTGAGCTTACTTGCTAAAAGAAACCAGCAGGGTGTCACACATTTTAATGATTTTTACAGCATATTTCCACTCAGTGGGCTTCCACAGGCGCCAAAAGAAGTTTTGACGACTGAATAACACTACAAACATAAAATTTGGTAGAACTCCCTGGAGGCTCTACACTTAATAAAAAAATGATTACTGAAGGAAATGCTGCCTGTCTTTGTCAAATTTTTTTGGGTATCCCAGAAAGCATTTGGGTTGTGCAAATGGCAGAAAACATGTTGGGACAAGATTGGCACAAAGAAACGGCTGTAGCTCGACAAAACTGATGAAATGCTAAAAAACTACATTATATCTTAGTACTAGGTCTGAATATTGTTGTGAAAGCTGTTTTGTTTGCTGGGAATAAAAATTTCATCAAAAAATCCAAGGCCAAACATTGTTGATTTTCCCGTTCCAAAAACGACGCAAAACGGTATTTTTTCAGTTTTTGCACTTTAACTTATGACTTTCTGCAGAAATGACAGTTTATTCTTGCATCACTGGCCTACCAAACTTAAAGAAATTACTAACGTTTGATTTAAAACCAAAGTCGAAACATGTTTTTTTTGTTTAAGAAAGATCAGTGAATTCTTTAACTCAGTACCATATCGTGCGGGCGGTTAGGCCCTTTTAGGAGTCAAAGGGTTAATAATAGCCTTTATTTATACACTGCTTAAAGATAAATTGCAGCTATACAGCTGATGTGGCTGTGTGTCACAAATATCAAATTTTAAAAATTATCTACCTCTATCTATTTTAAAATAATAAAAAAGCTAAAAATAAGTTTATAAAATCATCACTTTTTTCATAATTTGGTAAAAATGTTAAAAGTTGAAGGTGTTTCTTAACCAATATTTTAAATGTATTAATACAGACAGTAGTTAAAGAATCGTTTGGATTGTTCCGCAGTGTTTATGCCCTCTATGTAATAGACTTTCGGAGTTTCAGGTCTGTACGAGGTCGAGGTATTATAAGTTTGTTGCTTCCCTCTTAATAAGTAAGCACTATTCCTCCATTTTAAAAGGTTGTTTGTATTACCTTCAGAAAATATGTCTTGGTGTGTAAAAGGGGCAAGTTTATAATTGTAATTCCAATACAATGGATTCCATTTTTACTTCACAGCTAGGAGTTTGCCAGTCATGCCTATTATAGTTTTAGCTGCACTTACGTGCATTTTGTTTAAATCTTCAAAGAGGGTCTTATTACAGTTCTCTCAGATGAGAACCCTATAGTTTATAGACCGTAGGATTATTTTAAAATAGAATTGTTCCAGGCTGATTACATTTAGACACAATATTTAGGCCAAAATGCAACCAACATATTGACTCACTAAGCAGATAGTCAAACTAAAACTCAAGCAATGGTGGACCGTGCAGTCTGGAGGAGAATTAGCGGAGATATTCCGACGAAAGTCTACCGATGATGATGATGATGAAAAGTCAAAATCTTTTAGGCTAAAGCTCTGTTGCTTGTTTGGTTACTTTTTTTGTCCCATTTTCTATGGTATTTGCAGCTGAACAAGACAGTAATCCATCACTGAAGTAAATACTTAATTTCGAACATCATATATCACAAATGAACTGATCTTTGATTTCAAATTTTGATATATCACAACATTACATCTGAAAATTTGACTATTACCTAAGTAAGAGTTACCATATATTTCATTTTATTGCCACCAAATCAAAACTTAGATATTGGTGAAAAAGATTATTTTCGTGTTTTGTTGTTTCTTCATGTATTTGAAATCGTTTTTAGGTACTTGATGCTACCAAAACGGTCGAGGAACTGCATCAAGAAATCAGAGAAGAAGTGTTATTAACTGAGGAAAGAGTCAAACATTTTCCCGTCAGAACATTGTGGATGAATAGATAAACTGAATATGTATCGAAAACAATTTGACATACTTTCTTTTTTCCGAATGTTTGACGCTTTTATACACAGGGTATTATTTATGATTTCATCTAGCAACAGATCCTACCATTGTCTTATCATCGCTAGAATCCTAATAGCCTAATTCACAAAGGAAAATTGCTGTCATCACGCGGACTTAACAGACGCAACGAACTCTAAAATAAGACACTTTTCAATTATATAACTATTGATAATGGTAATAGGACTGCAGAGTAGAGTCTAAGTCAGTCAGTTATAACGATACGAGTGATGTATGATTAGGCGCGTTTCAGCTGACGTCATTGTTTACATTCTGCTTCATTAGCATTCAACTTAAGTCGGTGAAAGAACAAAGATAAACAACAGCTGACTTTAAAACTTGAGAATACTTATCAAATGAAATGAGTGACCGAACTTTCTGCTCTATATGTGTAGTTTCAAAGAAGAAATCGCTACTCAAAAAAACGCAAAACAGCTGGAGGCAAAAACGATAATGAGCCCATAGATTCTTTGTAAAATTTCCAGTTTTCAAAACCACATTACGGAAAGATTACTCAACATATCACTCTCATATTTTCAGAAAAAGTTTGTTTTACAGAACTAATTCATTATGCAGAAGCTTTGTTTTTGTAGCTAAATTAGAAAGTAGAATGCGTCTGCTAATGAGGCAAAAAATGTAAACAGAAACTCGCCTTTAGCACAGACTAAATTGGATGACACAAGGTCCTGTTACCAATTAATCACAATTACAATTTGTGAAAAACAAAAAAGGTAACTTTTAATTAAAGTTTTCCATTTATGGTTGTTACAATTTCCAAAAAAGGAAGAATACCTTAAAATGGCTTAAAGAGCTTTTGCAAAAGTCTTTTAATTTGAAGAGCATGTTGTTAAGTTGCTGCAATGATTGTAATCTGTGTTGTTATTGATAAATTTTATAGCAGAAAGAACAGTACTTCAAATGACTGGCTCAAGAATTTATCCAATTTCTGGTGTCTGATTGCAGCCATCATCTATCCGATTACAACGTTTCAGATAAATATCTAGTGAAAAATACAATAGCCATCACATTTGAGAAAATTGCAATAAATCGTGATTATTCCGGTGATTGAAGTTGTTAAAATGCCTAATAGTCCTATATTATTATTTGTAGAATTACCTTTCAAATATTGAGAACCATTATAATTACCAATTTTGTTCCCTGTTTAGCCGCGAATTTAAAGAACGGTGCGAATGCGGATGAATAAATTATCGACGGTGGCAGGGAATTCTGCAATATAATTTAACTTCACTCCAGCTTTAGTTTGAAAGAAAAAGTAGCAGGTCTGGCATGAAATGTTGCAATTATAGAGACTAAGACTTGTTGGAAATGACGATGTTGTAACAACACTGTATTCAAATTGTGCTTATTTCCGTTCTGTTAAGTGTTAGTCCAGTTTGAAGGTCCGTCTCCTGTTAAGCCATTTTGGGATAGTATCCACTACCAACCTGGCCTCCTCACTTTCCAATGACTTCAAGTTCAAGCTGGATTGCACATTTGCTATCAGTTTGTATTTAAGTGGCTTGTTACCTTTAAGAACTTGGGGACTAACAACATATTCATGTTTTGGATAAATGCAATTTTTGTCTTCGGCAACCAAATAGCTTCGTAGTACAAACCAATATATATTCTGATCATGAAGCTCAAACCAGAAATAGAAAGACAAAAATACTAACTGATTGAACTCTTCTAAAGTTTTCAGAAGAGGGATACAGACTAGTATAGCCCATTAGCTACAACAGTGCTGCTGATATTTCGGTTTGCTTTTAAAAATTTGTTTTTAATGTAATGAAGCATAGGACTATCCTTTGTCTTGGTTTGCGTGCCGCACGAGTGGTATATATGAGATATGAGGGGTCGTAAAGCGCATTGAAGATCTAACGCCGTTATTTGTGGTTGGAAGAGACCAATTAATGAAATCGAAATTTTTGTAACATCTTGATTATCATTTGCCTCTCACTCGCTCCGCAGTCATTAAGTAAAACTTAAAATGTTTTACCACGAGTGGGTTTAAAGGGCGCCGTGTATTTACTGAATTATTCCGTCTCTTGTTTACTATTTACTTGTCTCATCAAACAACACTGATG
Organism: Zoanthus sanctaehelenae; assembly: GCA_028564885.2. Taxonomy (NCBI): domain Eukaryota; kingdom Metazoa; phylum Cnidaria; class Anthozoa; order Zoantharia; family Zoanthidae; genus Zoanthus; species Zoanthus sanctaehelenae. The sequence continues at coordinate 11,635 of JAOTRI020089003.1, forward strand.
GGGATAATCTATACTTTTGGAAAGAAAAATATCTGCAGCTTTGTATTTCATTTACACGTTTCACGTGAACTACTGGTATTTAAAAGACAAAGCGCTTTCTTTGTTGTGTTTAAGCGTGATTAGTACACAACTTGTTGCCGCGAGCAAATTTTTCCTCAACGCAACGAGCACTTTGTCGCTACCTCAAATGACTGCTCGAGGGCAATTTGGACCATGTTTACCAAATGTTTCGGGCATGTTTTTTAACTAAAAAAATCCAGATATTTTCAGTGAGGCAGTAACAGTTACCAAAATTTAATGACGGGCTCAATAACAAACAACAATCTTGTGTTCACTTAACGGGCTGAAATATGTGGTTTAGTTTAGGCAAACACATTTCTTATATTTTGGGTCACCTGAGATATAATGGTATCAAGTTATTGTTGAGCTGAACATTTTACTTCACGTTATGGGCGTGCTTTAACTGGTCTATCATCTCACATCACTTGTTTATCGGGATTCAGTTCTGCGTTAAACAGCAGTTTTGCTAATCGCGAGTCACTACAATAACAGCCCGGGTTAGGGTTAACCCTAACCTAACATCGGGGTTTTAAGAACCAGTTAGTTAGGCTAAAATTTTCACTTTAAGATCCCACCACATGCATTACAACCCGTATTTAGGCTCTAAGTGTAAGGTAGGTTCTTATCAGTGGGGTTGCTGTAAAAGTGTGTAGGTAAGAACTGCTGAATTAAGGTATCATATTTGTCTTAGGTCTGCGATAGGGTATCTAATTTGGCATTGGTAAGGGATCTAATTTCCTGGGAGAGGACTGTCGGTTAGCATATTTCAGTGCTTAGGACAGAGTGGGATACATGATATAGATTGACGGACCAGCTTTCTTTCAGTTGTTATATGTGGTCATTGTGACTATATCTGGTACAATATAGTATATAATGTTAATAAAACACTTCTTGTACCTTCTTGTTGATATTTACTTACCTAACAGCATCAACAGTTGCAGAATAATTTAGTAATACTAAGTGCACACAATTAATGACAAACTACCTCCAGTCAAATTAATTTTGAACCTCAAACGTTACTGTTTTCGGAATTAAATCTTTTCAAAAAAAATTCAAGTTGCACACGGTAGAAACAACCTTTGATATTTCAAACATTCAGTCCTTTCAGAAAATCACTAGAGATTCCACGAATAAATGTATAAATTAGTTGTATGAAATATGATTGCTAACATGAAAAATGTATTTACTTGCTTAACTTGATTGAGTGAAGCAAAAGGCTATTAACTGAAGTGCGCGTTATAGATGTTATAAGCCGGCTGAAAGTTCCATTATTCGGCCAAAGTGTGTCACTGCTTTATACCTCTCGGAATATACAAAAACTCAGCTGTACAACTACACTTTTTTTTGATAAGAACGCACTTAAAATAAGAACAGTGAGGCTTAAATCGCCCAAAAAATAAGAACAAATTAAGAACAATTTGAGGCTGAAATGAAAATTTAAAAAAATGAAAAAAAAATAGTAAAATGAGCGTAAAAAGAAAAAATAGCAAATAAGCAAAATGAGCGTGGCAAGCAGTCATCACACATTAAAAGCTCGGACGAAATTATGGTGCGGTACAGTTAACACTGTTTAAAAAGTAAACAGGAGCAACTTCGCACTGTAACTTGATACAGTACATGTAATACCATTAAAATGACGTGTTTTACACGTACACACGTTCTTGAAACAAAAACTGGGCATACATAAACACCGGAAGGCCGATTTTCAATATATCGCAGTTAAGAACAAAAAAAGAACATTTTGAGCCTCAAATTGTTGAAAAAATAAGAAAATTGAGCCTGGGCAAAATTTTACTGGTTCTTAATAAAATAAAAGTGTATATTGGTTATCAGAAAGTCAGGTTGAGGCTCCCAGCGTATCATCATTCAAAACATCTCTGAAGAAATTCATACTAGAAAATTATAAAAAAATCCCTTGATGTCCTTGATTTTCTTCCATTTTCCATCTCCTAGCAGTTTTTCCATTTTTATGTTTATTTATTTTTACATGTATATACCAATTAAACTAATTATAATCAAATTAACACACACTTTTTCCCCTGCTAATTATAATTTTGATTAAATTACTAAATGTAAATAAATTAGAAGCATGCTGTCCAGTATATAGCCTTTTGGTTATTACAGCAAAGTTGCTCCTGTTTTAAGGAAACTGTAAAACTAATTTTTTATCAATTTTCTGTTTTATATGTATATCTGGCGCAAATGAAATATTGTCATTATCACTGTCACATAGTGCATGGTCGTCGATCGTGCCTCCGACCTCTACTACCCTTGATCGATTCCTGGGCTTGGTATGAGGGCTGAGATTTGTCAAACTCAATCTGACTTCGAGGGTTTTTCTCCATCTGCAAAGTCGGCTTTCACGCCAAGATCTGAGAGTCGAACGGATAAACGTTAGTCTCTGGCTAGGAAGAATGGACAACCGCTTCCTTCGCAATTGACGTTAAATAAAGAATTTATTTACTTAATTACCTAAGTTGAATTATTGACTTGAAATAAAATATTTGTATATTTCTAATTCGGAAAGTGCTACCAAGCTGATGATTCTTATTTTACGTAAACTTTACAAAGTGGATTTTTCTAAGCACGAACAATTAAACAAAAAGATATTTAGAGAGTTTTGTACCAAGGACAACAAAGAAAACAAAATTTTTCATGAAGGTATTTAATGGTACTGATTTTTATATATTTGATTTCTAACGGACATTTTCCGTGATCAGTGAAATTCAAATACTGTATGAGCATTTAATAAATGGCATGATTCAGATCTTATCGTTTTCACGTTTGGAATAAAACCAGAATCTCACCAAGTATAAAATAAAAAAACGTCAACGAGTGAGATATTTTCAACACGAGAAGATGAAATTCGTATCTCAAAGCAAACGTGTAATGTCCTCTATTTATAATAAAACAAAACAGTACAACTTTCTATGACTTTATCGGGCGAAATAGATCACGCGAGATGTTGGGATGGACACGATCGCGAGAACGTTATGGTATAGCAAAACAAGTGGCAAAACAAGCAAGCGAAAACAATGACCTTATCGGTGTAATAAAGCATAGATTTGAACCAATAAGAGCACGCGTTATATCGTAGCTATATTATAAATAGAATTATATATATATTACGTAGATATGACTATAATAAAATACGCCACTCGAAGATTTCATATGAAACTACATCCGGAATATGACTGACATATTTACCATATCTTCACTAGTGAAGATATCGCTGACGTCATAATTCATTTGTTTTTCCCGGTCTTTCTCGTCTAGATTTTCTATTTTCAAAACAGTCTTATCTATGCAAGAAAAAAATTGCACGTTGGCTTGAACATACAAAGTTTATCTTCTCGTAAAAAGAACATTGCACTTGTTTCCTGCTCTCACTAGTGAAACATGTTTATCACTCGAAGATAAACTTCATGTGATCGCGCCACCGTGTAATATCCTCTATATAGAGAGAAGATAAACTTCAAGTGACCGCTCCACCATGTAATATCCTCTCTCTATTTAAGCATTAGAACACAACTTACTATGACTTTATCGGTGAAATAGAGACACGAGAACGTTGTAAAATCACGAACCAAAGGCAAGTGATTTTACAATACTTCGAGTGTCTCACCAAACATCATAAGTGATCTATTAAACCTAAAAGTAATAGAAAGTGGTGTTCTATTGCTTTTATGATATAGCAAAACAAGCGGAAAAACAAGCAAGCGAAAACCATGACTCTATCGTTGTAGTAAAGCATAGATTTGAACCAATTGGAGCGCGCGTTATATTGTAGCTATATCATAAATAGGTTTAGAGTAATTCCTAGCGGTGGTTATTGAAATGGTGCGCGCTGATTGGTTGATGATAGCAAGGACGGCTTTCAGGTTACAAAATGGTGGCCAGGTTTGCTGCTGTTTCTGTTTCTCGTGGTTATTAATACCTGTGGGCTACACATTTCTCACTCTTTCATTTTAGAATAACATGTTTAATTAAAATTTGTGATATAGGCCAATGTAACGTGGACTTTGAAGTCCCAAAAATGAAGACTTTCCATGCATTTCCCTTAACTTATCAAGTATATATTTTCTTATGGCCAAAAATAGGGAAGGGGGGGGGGCAAAACATAAGATGCCCCCCCACAATTAAAAGTGGGGGGCAATAGCTGTCGTGTCCCCCCATCACTTCCTATGCCACTGAGAAATTAAAAGCATCATTGCACAGGACGAAAAGTTGGATTTACCCATAGAGAAAATGCTGTGCAAACATACAGCAAATGCCACATTTGATCACGTTTACTCAAATTTGCTACTTAGCGTAGGACCAACTTTGACACATTTTCACACACG
>JAOTRI020089014.1:0-16036 GCA_028564885.2 Zoanthus sanctaehelenae
AGAATCGATAAGATCATGGTTGTTTTGGTCTAGATTTTGCTTTGAAAACACTTGAATTTACCAGAAAGTTGTGTTAACGGTAGGGATAATAGAGGGATTCAAAAACCCAGAAAAAGTGATGGCTGGATAAACGCGGCTTGACTGTAATCAAGTCATTGAACAAGAACTAGTGTGAAAGAAAATTGGCCCGTTGAAAAGACAAATTTTAAAGTGTCCGGCTAAAATATAAATAAATGGCAATTTAATTTAATTCTAGCTGCTAACCATTGTACTCTTCTTTGTTTAGGGCAACATTATTTCTTATCGATCATATTTATATGACCGTTTGATTCTTTTCCGCCTTGGAACGTAACAAACAGCCTCATGCCTTACTCTTTGCCTTCAGTACAATTTTATTTTTACTTTACTTCTGCCGTATATTTATTCTTCCATTAGTTTTTCATCTGTCTCTTTGAGTCCTACTAGTTTTCATGTCTGTTGTCACTACGACCGCAAGACGTTTATTTCAGGGATTGCTTACCTGAAATAAACGTCTTGCGGTCGTAGTGATTTTCACAGAAGGCTGCTTTTTGTCTTTTTATTGGTTTATCAAAATTGCGACGATTTTTTTCATCAAAGTAATGGTTTCAAGCTCCGAATAATTGTCATTAAATCTTTTTAATTAGATAATTTATTACTTACAATTATCTTAACAATGACTTTTGCTCCAGGTTCTTGCTTACGTGTAACCAATTTCACAAGTTTCAGACTGAGCTCTTCAAAGTCAGTTTTTCGCGCCTTATATCCCGGGCCTATAAAAATTATTGTATTATGCGCGCTAAGAACTTAAAATTCGCGCAAAAAATTTTGTTATCGATCCAGTTGTGAAGAAATGTTCTGGTGCTCAAGCTTTCTATTAAGTCACTCAGATGGTGTACAATTTAAAAAATAAAATCTCTTTCTCCTGAAGCACTAACGCGATGGATTAATTACCTGCGCCAAGGAGATGTTTTTGCCAGGGTTTATTTGTTTGTAAGTTTGTTAATTAGCAAAATAACTCAAAAAGTTTTTCTACGGATTTTAATAAAACTTCCAGATGTTGTCAAAAATGGGACATGGATGAACTGATTAATTTTTGAGGGTGATCCGGAAGAAGTTAATATTGCGATCGCAATATGCTTGGCGGAGGTCTGCTCTCTCTAAGTGCATGCTTTTCTAGTTAATTAATTTACTGAAGCGGGCTTTAAATTAAAATATGTTCAGTGGTGTATTTGAGAAGTTTTTGAAATGTGTGATTTTTTTGTTTGTTTTCTCAGCCAATCAAAGAAACTAAGAATGAAGCTGAGGAAAACAAAGCTTTGAAGTTGATGAGATGCAGTGACCAAAAAATAAAAGCAACAAAAACAGCAGCCAGAAGCCAGCTGACAAGAAAATCTGTCAAATTGAAACATTCAAAACGTAATAGCAATGCGCATACCTTGGAAGATTCTGCAATCTCACTTTCAAACCTCGATTTAGCTAAAGGAATGGCTAGAAGTTGGAAAAGCCGAGTTAGCTCACACGAAAACCTCACGCCGAATAAACATGAGTTTAGAAGAAAATATCCAAAGAAATTAGTAAGCTGCTGTCACTGTGGATATGAAGAAAGTAATTGTCATTGGCAAGCAAACTTGTCAAACCTTGATAATGAGAACGTGGCGGACTGTAATTTTGAAAAACGGTTTGCGCAGGGGATCTCAATACTAACTGCGCATGCGCTAAAACAAGATGAAAAGAATAAGAAAAGAGAAGATTGGCAATTTGCAAGCGAGGTTCTGGACAGAGTTTTTAAGTTATTATTCCTTTTTGCTTTTATTATTTTACATCTTACCGTATTTTTGTGCACGTAAAAGATGACATTTTGAATTGTTATGCAACGTACAGTATGCCGTTAACTTAATCAAGTAGGCCTAGGAATAAAAAAATAGTATAATTTTAACTTTTTTTGTAGCTTGCTTTCTGCTACTTATGCCAATAAACCTTTAAATATTTTTCATTTCATTGTATTTTTCTTTCTATTTCAATGAACTGTGCCATTAAATCTAGCCTGCAAATTAGATAGACGGTGCTAGTATATGCAAGCTAGATTTATCAAAACTTAAACATTAATTGAAAATTGACTGATTAATTTTCCTAAACTTAAACTTGAAAAAAAAAGCAAGACGAGGAAAATGTAAAATAAAAGAAAAAGTTGATTAAAGTTACCTATAACTAAAGCAAAATTTAGTAAAATCGAGGTTTACAATTTTCATATTTCTGATTTCAACACTAGCTTTGTTCGGTGCTTTATGAATATAACTACTTCATTTTGCAAGTTTTCTATAGAAGCTTTGTGTACATAGCTTTTTAAATAATGTGTTTTGGACTACTTCTATAAAACTTTGAGGTATTTCAATTGATGATGATGATGATGATGATGATGATGATGATGATGATGATGATGATGATGATGATGATGATGATGATGATGATGGTGATGATGATGATAGTGATGATGATGATGATGGTGATGATGATGATAGTGATAATGATGATGATGATGATGGTGATGATGATGATAGTGATGATGATGATGATGGTGATGATGATGATAGTGCCGGATGATGATGATGATAGTGATGATGATGATAGTGATGATGATTATGATGATGATGATGATGATGATGATGATGATGATACCTTTATTAACGTGTCTGATTTGTACTTTAGCTTACAACCTGGTTAATTGGAGACACAACATAAAATAATTTAAAATAAACAAATAGAATAAGAATCCTCTTTAAGAGGGAGGTGAGTCATAATGGAAGAAGAAGAAATAGAATAATTTTTTTTAAAAAAAATAAAAAATTGTATAAAATTACTTAATACTCTACCTAGTGTATAAATATATTCTATATACAATTAAGTACAAATACTTAAATATCCTGATGTTGAGTACTATCTCTACGAACTACAAAGAAAACAGTCAGATCCACATTCATTACTGACAAAATTTGAAGGATCTTTTTGTCTTATAACCATCTTAAAAACATTCAAATTATTTTCATTTCTTATATCCCTAGGTAGGCAACGCCATAATAGGGCCCAAAATACCTAATAGAGTGCTTACCATACGTTACCGTATTAATGCGTGGAATGACAAATTCACTATTTCGTAAGCTGCTCTCACTACTACGTTGATTAAAAAGATCTGATATATATGTAGGGCAAATTCCATATTTAACTTTAAACATTAAAATAGCTATGTCCTGAAGTCAACAATTGTGTAACGTTAGCAACTTAGTTTTGTATAAAAGGACTTCATAAGAGCTGTGGTTAACTTTGAAAACTGCTCTTAGTCTTAACCTCTTCTCCTGTAATCTCTCTAATGTACGTTTATCTGATGACCTAATGAAGTTTTGGAAATGAAATGAAATTCTGGCTTTCACTTTTGAGATCAAACAAGGGATCAGTATGTACTGTGAATACCATAAATGATGTAACACTGTAAACACCTGGGCTGTTTATTAAAAATTTCTCATATTTTTTGTGTGGTGGTGGGGAATCAGAGGGGGCGGGGATGTTATTTATTAGATATAAGGCATATTAAAGAGGGTATTATTAGATCGATTTATGGTATATCTGTGGCTGCATTATGTTTGCCCATTTTTCCATACTACAATAATGTCAACAGGCTATATTTGAACAAGAGTTGTCCCAAGTCAAGTCATGCTACTGATTCACACTTGATTGGAGAAAGTTGACACAGTTCATGTAGATATCGATGCCAAATCTGTCCGACACCTGAAGGGGGTTAATTACTTCATTCAGTGCCTGTTGGACTGTTTCTGTGAGTTTATTGTCGGCATCCTCGACTAGAACAACTGGCAGTCCATTGGAGTTGGTGCCAAAGGATCAAATCCAAACCAACCTAAATCACCAGCTGATAGTTCTACTTGTGATATATCAGCAACTGCCGAAAGATTCTTTGATCCATCATACCATTAACCCATATTCTTTCTGGATTCCAGTTGTTTTCAGTTGGCAGAGGGTGGCTATTCCAGGCAAGTACAAAACTGGATAAAGCTTTATTTATACGAGGTAAAGTGGAGAGCAAACTTGTATGTATGGTTGCTCATATTTAACACACCACTTTCTTCCATTGCCTGGAATTTGTAATAGAATATATGAGCAACACAGCGAAAGACGTCTCGCCATAGCCGTTCTATGCGCTGATTGTGAGTTGATGTCCCTGCCAGGAAACTTCCCCTGTGAGCACCTTTCCTTTCAACCATCAGCTGCAATACTCCAGTATTTTCTCCACCATGGTCTGTACGGACTCTTGATGGCCAACCATATATTTCGCAGGCTTTGAGGAATTGAGATGTGACAGTTTCACTTCTGTTGTTTGTTGAACAATCAAGGAATGTTATTAACCGAGAATAACCATCAATAGCGCCGTGAATAACGAATCCCCATATCACAAGACTGTGATGGCCATCAATATGCCACAGACTATTTGGCCCAGGTACAGAATGTGCCCTCCTTGTCAGTGTGATTGCCCATCTCAAGCGAACTGTCTGCGGATCAATTCTTGCTAGGCATGCGCGAACTCGATTTCGTTGTACTCTCAACCCTTCTGATTTTAAATAACCCACAAACCATGGACGATCCCACAAAACACCCATGTTCGTTCACGAATTCTCGGACTTTACTGTCTAGTTCATCGTGACTACTTTCACTAAATCGTGAGATGCAATGAAGTCCAAATTCGGACACTCGACGCTGGAGAGTCCAGCCTGACACAAGTAACATCTAAGCGATTTCTTCCCAGCTGTAGCCCAAAGAACGAAGTTGAATCAACGTCTCTTCCCTAATATTAAACTTCGGCCTCCCTGGCCTCCCTGTGGCAACAGTCTTTGAATGCTAACTGAAAAGACTGCAACCTAGCTGCGAGCACCTTGAACGACCTGGAAATTCGCAGCAACGCTGGCAGTCCCAGAGCATTAGTTGCATGTTGTGGGCAATTTCGGAAATCGAGGCTTGCACCGTGTGCGACAGAAAATATTGTGCAATGCCTTTACCGCAGTTTCTAAGCGAATAGTTAGACTTTCCATTAAAGTATCTATGCAACTTGAAATAAAGAATCTGCAGAAGAAAGTTAGTTATCACAAAAGGAATAAAAAGGAACTTAAAAATATACTAAAAGGAAAAATACCTGAAGAAAATGAAAATGTAAACATGATTATTTTTTGTTGGTACTTTTAGAATTCAGTATATAATGTATAATGTATAATCGTTGGACTTCTTTAGTGACTGAGGCGATATTTATTCAGTAGTTATGTATAAACGATGAGCAAAACGTATATAACTATACTATAGATGTTGTGTATATACATGTGTGTATAGATTGTATTTTTGAATGCGAAATAACTACCCTGAAAATTTTGCGTGAAAGTTATTAATAAGCAGAATTCAATACCTGTTTATACACATTCAGGAGCATCAATATCATCATCAGAACACGCTCTCAGGCAGCTGCAGTGAGGTTGTCAAGAATGACGACACTGAAACTGAAGGAGTAGACCACTACAGTGACTTGGAGTCTGATAGCAATCAAGAGAGTGAAAGTGGCGAGAAGTTCGACTCTGACATCGACTTCTCAGCCATGGAGGGAGAAACTACTGACCTGTCAAGATGATGATGCTGGCTGTTCATCAAACACTAACAAGTCACTCTTTCACTTAGATATTTTTTTCTAAAAAATAATGATAGTCAATATATGTACCATACCCACACCGCACGCACTGCTTGAATTGTATATAGGTAGTATATTTTACAAGGCACAGAAAGGATTTAATCTTCTCACGTTAAGTTCACGGACAAAAAAAAAACATAAACTGCATGTTAAGTACTTGATTAAAAAAACTTTGGACAACGTATGGACAACAGCCTTCTTTGTAAATCATTCGCAAACTTTTAAGTTGAAAATCAATAGAAATCATACACTAGTTCTAGTTCATTAGAACAAACATAACAGTTTAACTAAAACAAACAAGAACCATTTTGCTATTTAAAGTTTGTATACTAACGCTTTGTCTGATAAATAATACATTCCAAGCTGTTTCATAACATTTGTCTGTCTTGCAGCATTGAGCGCGACACACAACCCTTGGACGAACAAAACTTCATCGTTTTCTACAACATGTTGGTGTCTCACTAGCAGTGATTACAGATCGTGATGAGGTTGAATCAGCTTCGCTTTCAGACATCTCGGCGACTCAAACATACTTTACTAATTTAGCGATTTTTTTAAACACACATGCATGCACCGCCGCAGAATGATTTCAAAACATAAGCGAATTTGATAAGATAACTCAAGTTTGTTTTGATCCTACTACTTACGTCACGTGGGGGCGTGAGCACTCTAGATAGAATTCGCAATTTTTTATCGCCGAGTCACTCACTTTAACCTCCAAAATCTATAACTACCCGTTCACGGAATTTTTTTTGTAATATACCAAAAAAACCACAAAATAGTTTACTTTTCGAAATCAAGATCAAAAAGAGGTCGAAAATTTCGATGCATAGACACTTTATTATGCTGCCATGTTGAAAACTTTCGTACTCTAAAACCAATTCCTTCAATTCGAGGAAAAACGACGTCCAGCCGCCAAGCGCATCGTCATTGGTCTGGTCCTCCATTTTGACTTTCGGATGAAAAATACTCCCAGTCCTCCTAGGCCGAACTTCCCTGCTCGGTCCCAATTTGTTGATCAAATATTTTCAATTGTTGATCGCAAAAAAATGTTGATCTTAAATAAAAAATTGTTGATCTTATTATATAATTGTTGTTATTGAAAAAAAATGTTGGTATTGAACAAAAAAAATGTTGATTTTAAAAACAAGTTGTTGATGCTGGAAGAAAATTGTTGATATTGGAATGTTTTAGAAAATGTTGTTGTTAAATGTTGAAAAAAAACTGTTGTTGAAATAAAATTGTTGATATTGAAAAATAACTATTGATATTGAGAAATAACTGTTGATATAGAAAAAGTAACTGTTGGTATCAAAAATATTTGTTGATGTTAAAATATTCATTGATTGGAAAAATTGTTGTTGAATTTGTATCATACTAGTTAGCCAAGTTGGTAAGGCGCCAGCTTACAGTGCGGGAGGTCTCTGGTTCGATTCCCGGCCGGACCACCACTCAGGGACATAAAAGGAGAAAGTGCTGCCTTTTCTCTAACATCTCTTTGTTAGATTTTCGCGTCTTCTTGGATAAGGGCGTTAAATGGTAAGTCCATAGGGCCGTGTGTAAGGAAACTCATTCCGGCGTTAACATGTTTATCCTCTTATAAGGAAAGTGTACAAATAATGTACAATATGTTTATATATAGAGTAAAAACCAAATTAGGAAGATAGAACTAAAAAGCAATGAATTTGAAATCATTTTGCCCATTGCCAATTGAAAAAGTTGGAGCATCCACATTTGGTAAATTATTCTTCTTGACGAAAACAAAACTAATAGTTTCTCGAGCGACTATCTTGGACTATACATTTTAAAAATGCTTTGATGGTATACTTAGACTTTGCCTTAATCAAACATGGAGAAACATGATAACAGTAGGCGTCGTCTGCACAAAATGAATGTGATCTGTGCCTCATGACCAAACATGAACCAATCGCAGAATACGTCGTTTTGCTCCATAAAAGCCTAAGTATTCTGGTAATAACTATGTAATAATTGCCGTGTTTGGCCAAGGTGAATAAATTAGCCAGAAACAAACAAAATGTTTGCATCCCAAAAAAGACATATTTTGTTTCTGAGAATCAAAATTTGCCTTCTCAACAATTTTTTCCAGTAGCTTTGGTGGCGCCTTTTTAAACCGAAAAGCTCTTGCAAAATTTAAAAATAGACGGTGTAGGAGGTATCAAAGCTTTCAACAACTACTCCCAATTTTGAGATATTTTTGAAAGAATCATGATACTTTATATTATAAATTAATGAGGCAAAAACAAAAATTATGTAAAAATGAGAAAATCTTCAGATGTTTTTGCGGATGTGTTGACACTTTATCTTTAATTTTAAAATAAACTAGACGCGTATACTCGCGTTTACTCGGGCTACCTTACGTTTGGATTCATAAAGATTATTTATGGCATTATGCCAAGTTTTATGCTTGTATCGCAAAATGAATGATTCGACTTAAAAACTGCCGTTACCGTTCTGCTAACAACCTCAGAAACGCGAGCTATAATTCAATGACAATGTCTCAGTAAAAACAAAGTAAAGAAAATCTCTCGGCATTGTTAATGAGAAGTTTACAAAAAATCATGAACAATTTTCCTACCATAAAATTGATCCTTGTCAGTTCATTAAAAGCTGTGAGAACTGTCAGTTTGTAAACGGAACGCTTTCAAGAGACTTTATTTATGGTTGAAATCATTTTTTGGAAGTTGACCGCTCGCTTTAATTTGCATAACGAAAATTTAAACCGTATTCATTTTGTTTAGTTCTTTCTTCTATGGAACTTTAACTTTATGTTTAGGATAAACCATAAAAAGTGTTTCTTACATAAATTGGGTTGTAAAAAAGCAAAATGTTAAGAAAAATAAAGAATAAAACTAAAATAAACTTTTAAAATGTTTATTGTCTAGACTGCAGCTTTTCACTTTAAGTTTCAGTTGACGGTAAAGCTTGAAAACATGGAAATTTATAAAGATATTACAAAATTTTAGATATAGCCATTTACAAGTTGAATAAAAAACTACAGATATTAGCAAAAAGAATAATGTTTAAGGCAATTCAAATTTGGCGTCGCGACAATTGGCAGCTCTCCGACAATAAACACGTGTGACAAAAACAGCTCATCGTAAACTTGTTTTCGTCGTAATGCAAAGCACAACATTCTTTCCAGCATTCGTACAATACTTGCGGTTATTGCAAAGAAAAATATTACCATTATGAAGTCGCAAAATAGCTCTAGAATCACCTTCCGTGTACAGACCTTCCAAGTGTCCCGCATTTGCCGTGAAGTTCCCGCATTTCTGTTTTTTTTTCACGCATCACGCATGAAGTGAATTTCTTCCCGCATTTTTCAAACTAAACTTGTCAAGGTTTCTTCCTGTAAGGTAATTACTCCCCTTTCTTTTTATTTGCACAATATTCACTGTTTTACTATGTACCGCAAGCTGTACAAGCGGAAAAAAGCACTCTATGCATTCTTTTTGCCAATGCTAACCAGAAAACCTTGAAAGTCTTGAAATTTGTGTCTCAAACGAATATCAAAACGAGACCAAAAGGTGGCAGACTCCCGAGCCTATAAAGAATTGTTATTTTTGCCGCTTGTGAACGAGTACGCTAAGATTTCATATTTTATAGCACGAAAACATCAAGGTTGTGCTTCGAAAAAAGCAAAAGAAAATTCTTAGAAAGGAAACTTTCTTGGGACCTCATACTTCAAAACATCCCCCTGGGGGATGTCAACCATTAATTAATACCTTCCCGCAAAAAACTTTTCAAAACTTGACAGGTCTGCGTGTATTGAAATGACACAAATATGAAGCGAGTTGACTCGGACAATCGCCATGTCCATCATTAATTTGTGTATACTTTGACCGTCGGAGCGAGAAGTTCATTGGAAGACATCGTTTAGAAAACTTGAAAAAACTGCGGTTTAAAACTCTTCTCAGTCTCAACAAAGCTTCGTTCTAAAGCCTTTTTGAGTTTTGATCAAAAGCCTGTTTATCACAGCTGAACACAATGACTTCTGGGTAATTTTCCCAAACGAGACACGATAAATAGAACAAGACGCATAGCTGCGTGAACTCGGGCTTCTCGTGGAGTAAGACACAATTTTCATTTGTAACATTTTGCTTTTAAATATTTCGTTACTGTTCACGGTTTCAGTTACGTGACTCTGGAGCGTAATTTTAATTACTGTTGAAACGGTAGTGGAACACAAAAACAAAATATATTTGTTCTAGATTCCGATGCCAGTAATGCCGTCAAAGAGGCAGACATTGCTACAAAACATTTAATTTATTGGCCAAAATATACCAACGCCCGCCAAGGTCAAGGATCGAACTGGGGATGTGCACATTGGAGAGTGGTTTAGTAAAACGCCACGAAAAAACTTAGGATTTATAAGAATAAAAATTAAAGAGAGAATAAATAAACACTACTTCTTTATTTTGATTACGAATTCTCAACTAACGCATTGTTAGTGCTTTACTTGTTATTTATTAACTGTAAATTTTGATAGTTTAGCTCTTACAACAAAGAAAAGATTATAAAGTAAAAATTCGGTACATTCAGAAATATACACTGGAGTAGGACTAGGATTTTTTTCTCTACTCAATTTAAATTTACAATAATTTTGCTGCATGTTTCCGAGTCTTTGTCGATTTATTACATGTAAACAATGATAAATACTGACAAAATCTACGTTTAAGATGATGATTCAATTTGTTAGAGCATTCAAGTGTAAAGTTTGCTTTATTTTTTTTGCTTTCTAGCTCTCAAATAACAATACAATTTAGATGATTTGGGTATAGTTAAACGAATACGTTCGTAAACAAACATTCTAACCTTTCTGCTTTTGTTCTTCAAACGTTCCATAATTCGTACAGGTATTCTGCTTGGTTCACGATCACGTATTGATACTCGACAATGCTTGTGGATTTTTTGTTTTAAGCTTATAGTAGATAGTTCATTTGATATAGCATAGTTCACGATAGATTGTTCGTGGTCTCTCATAAGATTAGACCCGTTCCGAAAACGCTCGACATCTTTTAGTTTTGGTCTGCCACGAACAAAAACGTGTGCCTTTGTATGAAGTTTCAGCGTGTAAGACATATCTAACCTTGAATCACGAGTCGTCATTCAGCCTAAATGTGTGCTTTGAGCTAGCCTAGCCTTACTTACGCGCGCATGCGCTGACCTAGCCTTACTTACGCATGCGCTGTACTACATACACGTATGTGCTTTACTGCGTTTTGCGTCTCAAGACGAAAAAAAAATAATAACGAAGCCCAAATTATAACTCGGGTTCCACAGGAAGCCCGATCGCGAGTAAAGAATGATATATTGACGAAAGGGTAAAACTAAACTTGGCCTACCACAGGTAGCCCGAGTAAAAAATGGAACCTGCTCGCAGTATTTGTTATCTTTTAACCAAGTTGACAAAGCTTATCGGCGTTTTTATTTTGATAAGTAATAGCACTTTTCGGTAAGCTAAGTTCTAATATTAATATAAACATTCCTTTGATTTTGTATCCGGATTGAACATATGGGGAAGATTGTCTATCTTAGTGGCCAAAGAATTCTTGTTTAGTTAATATATAGTGGCTTTACAACTCTTGTAATGGCCACACAACTTTTGTCTTGTTACCGGCTTTGCTAATTAAAGTTGTCGCGAATGTTTTAATAGTGATAATTTTTATCGCTTGACCGTACTTGCTACAAAACATGCACTGCACAGTTTTGTTTTATTTTTCTTTAAATTTAGTTTATATTGTTTTTTTTTCTCTGACGAGTTGGACAAATCTTACAGCGATGAAGCCAATTTTTTCCTTCGAATTTTTATCGCTTTTTTTCTGTCAGCCTTAATTAAAGGACCTTTTTAAATTGTGCAATATTTTCATTAACTTGTTTGTAGATAAATAATGAATAATGTCATTTTGAGTACCTTCAAGGCTGTATATAACGCCGCTGTGAGCCGGAAAAGAGGAGCTTAAAAAACGTTTGCAATCTTTTAATTTTCTTTGCCTATAGTTGAATAAACTCAAATTTGAAGTACTTTTAAAACGCACTTTATGAACTTCCATTGTAATTTTTGAGACAGGAGTTGCGAGACAAGTTGAAAGAAAATTTATACCGTAACACGCAGCAGGGCCTTCAGTTTATTGCTTTGAAAATCATTTTTACAATTCTAAAAGGCTGCCTAGTTTTGTGATTTTCGTTTGGATCTAGATATTTACTTGCTTATTCTATGTCCGCCTTTTCGAAATTTTACAAAATTACCGGAAGACATTTAATTTTCACGCACTTTATGTTTTTCCAAGGCGTCGCTAATTGTTAAACGCTGTCTTGACGATTTTTTCAGTTTTATATTTTCAAAAGCAAATGCACTTTTTTGGCACAACAATGTGAATTGGGTACCAGCTGTATCAACAATTATAGGTATATCCATCAGAATAATATATGATTAGCGTTATAAAATGCAAATTCTACACTTTTAAGCGAGGACATATTCAGTGTCCAGTTATATTCAGGATGGTAAAAAATATCTGTTCGACAGCCGTTTTTCTTACAAAACAAATATTCGGTACATTTAAGGCTAGAGCACCATATTAGATGTCGAACTTGTCTCTGAATCAAAACTTAAAAAATTGAGACATTCGAGTTACAACTTGTCCTTATGAAATTTTAATCCCACAAAATAAATTTAAAAAAGTTATAGCTAGCTACGCCAATCTCTTTTTTAATGCAAATCCGTTGTACCGAGCGTGAAAACGATTTATTATACATCCTTTAAAACTTAAAAAGAAGATGAATTCAGGAGGAATTAAGTTTTTCCAATAAAGTTTAACGATTTGAATCATTTCTTCTGGTATATAAACTGTAAATGATTGTAACCTGACAAGCGATAAACAGCTGCACAAGGTAGGACACTGTTGTCAAGACGATTTGATGAATTTTAATTTCTCATCCAACTTTTTAAGTGTTGCTGAAAATAACTTTTACATTTTATGGGGAAATCAATATGGAGCTTTGTTTTACGTAATTTCAAAAAATTTGAACAAAAAATTGATATATATAAAAGTGAATTGGCTTGTAAATCTGACTTTATGATGCAGGATGCTTGAATATCTTATCGGTTCGCTTTGAGTTTGAAGCATTTTTTCAGGTGCTAATCTACCTAGCGAATTACCAAATTGTTCTTGGAAAGCCTCACATTTCAGACAAGACTCTACTGACAAAGATTCAGGTATAAATCTCGTTTATTCATCATAACACTTAAGAGCTTTAATTTATTTGATGTTCTGCTATTTCGTTTGGCTTGCATGCATGCCTACTATGAATGCAATAATTCCTTTCCTTTCCTTCTAATGGATTTACTTTCACAGTCACAAAACAACATTTTGTATTATATGTTGAGAATTTTCCATAAGAAAAAGTTATATCTTTGAGCGTTAAATTATAAATGTCCGAGTTCACAATTTGTGAACTAAAGAAATAAAAGAAATGTATTTCTTTTCATCTATGCGCCTATTTTAGTAAAGCTGTAATTTTAAAATACAATATTTATCATTCATAAAAGATGTTTTTTAATTCATTCGTGGTGTATATTTAAAATCTATATCTTTATTTTTTTGGCATACTATTACTATAAAAAGATTATTTTTTATCATAAAAGGAATATAGAGATTCTTTTGCCTCGTTATACGAACCAGTTGACAATAAATCACCGGTAACACAATCTTAGAAAAGCTTACTTTAATCTGACTCCGTCATTTCAGTTTCGGGGCTTCATCGCTTATTTTGTAATGCTTGTAATGCCAAGCAAGAAATATATAAAGCAATAGATTGTTCGTTTGTTTTGCTTCGCGAAGGGCTTACTATCTAAATACGACCAAACAACTTTCTATGATTTACACAATTTGTTTTTTGTAGTTTTTAAAGCATTAGTGTCAAATTTGGACTTTCGTCTGTTATGTGCAAATTCAAATCTGACCATTAACGAAAATTGCGTTTGTAAAATATCAGAGAGTTTAAGAAAAACAATATTAAACTCTATTCATCTCCATTTAACTATAATGTTTTGATTTCATTAATTTGTTTGTACCATCTCAAGTAATTGGTCTTATTTTTCTGTTGCATAAATTTAGTTTCTCGAAAGATTCGATTTCAATACTAGTCATTATCTGGAGCTAAACTTTTGCTATGAATCGAGTATTCCGTCGCTTTTTACATTATTCTCAAATAAGGAAGATGGAAAATATGGTTGAAACTATTCTGCCTCTTGTTTTGATATTTTCTTAACAATTATAGTGAAATAAATGTAGAATATAACAAGCATTTATTTACAAGTACAACTAATCTATCGGTTAACCTTTTGCTACTATATATTATATTTATCGAATTGTTAAAATCTTTCAACAATGGTGCAGTCGATGTGTCTAGGTTGTATGAAGATTTATCAATCCGCCTACGCGCGCAGTTTGTCCCTCCTATGGCTATAAGAACTGAAATTTTTTTATTTTATGTTTTCACAAGATGCTTAGCATTAATCATGTAAAACTGAACAGAGCTTTTAATGCAACAGAACCAAGCTGCGATTCCCGCAATTTTAATTTGCATGAAAAAGTTTTCAAATATCGTTCGTGTTTTTTATCCAACTAAGTAAATCCTCTTGAACAAAATTAACCAATTTACGGGGCCTGGTAGGAGTTTAAAGAAGCAATCTAATGAGAGTTCAGGATGAGCCGCGAGCAATGCAATTTGAGCACTCACTTTGTCTTGTGCTTATCTCGTTTTAAAACATTAAAAGGGGTTAATAATGACCATTCATTTTACCCATAATACACCATCATTTTCACAACTAATAACACAATTAAATATGCCCAAAGCTATTAGCAAGACAACAATCAATTCCAAATAATTTTATGAAGTATCAACTCGAGGCAAAAAAAAAGTTAAGAAAAATTCTTACCATTGGCACAATGATAAATCTGCCGGACGGGATGAGAAAAATGAAAACAGCAATTACACGACAATATACAACGTGTAACAGACTAGTGAACGGAGATTGATTTGTGGATTAAAATAGATCTCCGAATATTGGATATAAATAACAATAATGAAAAAGATGATCACAATGATGGTACTGATGATGATAGTGGTGAAGATAGTGATAATGATGATGATGGTGATGATAATGATAATGATGATGATATAATATAATGATGATATAATATGATGATAATATAATATGATGATGATGATTTAATATGATGACATAATATGATGATGATTTAATATGATGATGATGGTGGTGAAGATAGTGATGATGGTGATGATAATGATGATGTTGATGATAATGATGAAGATATAATATGATGATGATATAATATGATGATAATATAATATGATGATGATTTAATATGATGACATAATATGATGATGATCTAATATGATGATGATGGTGGTGAAGATAGTGATGATAATGATGATGATAATGATGCTGATGATGCTGATGATAATGATGATGATATAATATGGTGATGATAATTATGATGATATTAATGATGATGGTGATAATAATGATAATATAGTATGATAGTGATGATGATGGTCATAATAATGATGATGATAACAATGATGATAACAATGATGATATAGTATGATAATGATGATGATGATGATAATGATGATATAACATGATGATAATAATGATGATATAGTATAATAATGATGATGATATAGTATGATAATGATGATGATGGTAATAATGGTGAAATAATATGATAATGATGGTGATAATAATGATATAGTATGATATAGTATGATAATAATGATGACGATGGTGATAGTAATGATGATATAATGTGATGATGGTAATGATGATGTTAATGATGATGATGGTAATAATAATGATGATAATGATGGTGGTGGTACCAATGATGATGATGATGATAAGTTAAAAAGGTTGAATTGGTAATGCTGTAGCTGGTGATCAGTATGAATATGATGTGATGCGGATAAGAATAATGCTGAAAGATTCACGCGATACTGATACATCATACATTTTCACTTCCATATATGTCAACCCAATTGCTGTAAAACTCACTTTGCAATTGGTTCAAAATCAATGGTCTTTAATTTCAATTGTTTTTGAGCAATTTCGAAGCGATCGAGCTTTACTGCTAGGGGGTTTTACATATAGTGAGATAGATAGATAGATAGATAGATAGATAGTTTATTAAATTCTTAAAATTGCAGTTTTACAAACTGAATTAGATAAAAATTTTA
>JAOTRI020089025.1:0-16034 GCA_028564885.2 Zoanthus sanctaehelenae
CTATATTAAAGAGTTAAAAAGAAATATTACAAAAGGGTTACATGGATCAAAATGAAAAAAAAAATTACATAATTTTGTACCTGCTGAAGACTGTAGACTTACAGTTGAAAGCTTGTAACTTTAATTTATAAAATTAGTTATTTTAAACCAGTGGATGTGTTAAATATTTATTATGAATAATCCTGGTTTTGCTTCAAAAATCTATAGTTTTTCCTTACTTTTAATACTTACAGTACACTGGACAGTAGTTTTGGCATTATTAAACAAAACGTTGCAAGGTGATGCTTATAAAATATAATTATTATACATAATTAATACTTTTACTTTCTTGTTTTATTTATTTAGTTGACTATTTCAATGGCTGATGTTGAACCTAATCAAGTAGATGTCAGCAAGTCACTGGAAGTTGAACTTGAAAATGCTGAAAAGCAGTCATCATCCAGCCATGAACAGAATGGTTTGACATTTAATAATGGTGTTGATGATTTATCTGATACTTCAGAAGCTTCATCTACATCAGATTGTGACAGAAGTAAACTTCCAAAAGTTAATTGTCCAGAAAAAATTGTGAGTAACATATTTGAGAAACATTTTCCTTCCATATTTCTCTCCCCAATTCCATTCCCTCCATGCACACCCTCATAATCCTCAATCCGTTTACCAACATGTCCATGAAAATCACCGATACCCAATACTGACTAGCTCACCCACACTGTGAAGATCCCACTCTTTCTTCAAATCATCATAAAAATACTCTTTCTCTGCACTTGTTCTGCCACTTTGTAGACCAGTAGCACATATGATTCTCACCACTTCTCCCTCAAGTGTCATCATTACTGTCATTCTTCTATCACTTTTCTTCTCACCTTCACAACCTTCTCGCACTGCTCCTCCATACCAAAAATCCCACACCTCCCATACCGATCATGACTATTCCCAGACCACCACAAGTTATAATTTTATCTCCTACAGTACCTTTCACACCTATAAACTGTGCTCCTTGTCCTCTTCACCTTACTTCTTGCAGACAACACACACCTATCCTCCTCTTTCGCAGTTCCTCTCATACCTCTACAGGTACCTCTCCCACTCATATTCCCTATATTCCAAGTCCCTAACCTTAACCCAAATTGCTTATCAGGCATCTGCCATAACTGTAAAACCGTCTACAAACCCTCTGGAAAGCTTTCTGTAGATGAGGGCATGATAGCTTTCAAAGGGCGTTTGGGTTTCAGGCAATATATGCTCAGCAAAATATGGCATAAAAGTTTGGATACTAGCAGACACTGCAAATGGCTTTTTTATTGAACTACAAAGTTTATCTTGGTGCAGAGGATGGCAACAAGAGAATTCATGGGCTAGGGTACGACGTTGTTTTTAAGATCCATGGCAGAGCCTTTTTTGAACATGAATCAGCAAATTTATATTCTGTGACCAATTTTTTTTCTAGTATATGGTTGTTCAAACACTTTCTTGCCCAAAATACCTTCATGTGCAAAACAGTGCGAAATAATTGGAGAGACCTATCACCATGTGCAAAGAAGAAGCTCACTCAAGGGCAACTTGTCCAGGCACAGAAAGGAAACATCCTTTACACTAAATGGCATGATAAGAAGGATGTTTTCTTCATTTCCATGAATGTGTCACCTTTGGCTGAGGTTAGACAAGTTGCAAGAACAATTCAAGGGCAAAATGTTATGAATCTTGTAAAACTACATGTTGCCGATGTTTATAGAGCAAGCATGGGTGGTGTTGATTAAATGCTGATTAACTGCGATCATTTTCTTTGGTTTTGATGGCAAAGCGGAAAATGGAATAAATATATTTTCTGGTTTGTTTTTAACTTAGCCGTCACGAATGCTTTTGTTTTGGAGGGGTTCTCATGTTCAAAGCAAGGTAATTTAGAGAGAACTTTGCTCAAGCTCAAGTGTGAACTTGCAGTGTGACTGATAAATGGCTTTAGCCAGAGAAAGCATCCTGCTTGCAGATCAGTAGGAGCAATAAATGAGACTAGTGAGCATACTTCCACATGTATAGATGGTAGAAAAAGGAAGAGTGTGTTCACTGCATTGCTGTTGGCTGAACAACCAAATCTGGCCAAGGAAAAATCCAAACATCCTGTCGAGTGGCATTATGCCCAGAAGACTGTCACAATGAGTTCCACATAAAATGACTTTGTTTAGCTTTTATTTTAGGAGAACTGCATCTGTAACTAGTAGAAATGTATTGGATTCAGTGAACAAAGGGCATTTTATTAAGTGTAGAATAGAAGTTTCATTGTTTGAAAAATTTAAATTTTTTCATTACTCTGAAAGAAAGTTGTTCATTGTAGGCAAAATATGCTCTCAAATGTTTGATAACTGATATGAGACATTAAAATAACCATTTATCTTTACAAATGTCTACTTGTTCTGGTGATTCAGCCTTTCAGAATCTACTGAGCTTGTATGTTTTAATTTGGACTCACAAATTTCCTAGGCAGTCTTAGTAATTACGTAGGGTCAAGGAAATGAGGGGATTTGACCTCTTGGGCTTGTACAGTAATAGTGAAAGGGCTAATAACAATGTAAATTTAAATTGATCCATAAACTGTTTAATATTCTAAACAAGCTGCACTTTTGTTTTTATGTACCTAACAGTTACAAGTTTCTGACCAATAAACCAGTACATTAATTAAAGCTTTTGTCAAACTTAAGAAAATATTATCCTTAAATGCAAACAATTAAGAAATACAGTATCTGTCAGTTGTTGCAATGGGTAAAACAGTATGGGTGTCTTGATCTATTAAAGATTAGTTTTCTCATTTACTAAATAGCAGCTTTCATTTTGTCCCAACAGATATTATGTTTGGATTTGTCTCCAGAAATGAATACAATGTCATTTCAAAGCAAGGCCAATCCAAGGTACAAGAATAAACTTGATGTGTGATATTTACTAGTTACTTTCACATAACACAAGGAATTTACTTACAATTATTAATATTTTTATGATTCATTGCTCATGAAGTTCCCTGGTCATTCTGTTTTTTTAACCTTTCATAAAGTCAACTTTTATACCTAACACAGATCTCCTTCATTTTAAATTTTTGTTGGAGTATCATAAATTACCTAACAGGGGTGTGAAAATCGTATGCCTGACTTGCCTGACTCGTTACACTGAGGCCCCAGACAAGTGAAATTTTGCTGTTTAGTTGTCCACCTACAAATAGTTTTTTCATGGCCATATTATGGTGACATTTTCCAAGTTTTTGTCATTTTCGCCGTATTTTGTCGTGTTTACAGTACACCGTAGCAAATTTAAGGTGAAAAGTTTTGCGAAGTATTGTTCTTTAATGAACGAAATATGTCTTGAATTCTGGAAAGCAGAAAAAATTAATATTGGGCAGGCGTAATTACAGGGAAGAGGTATCAGTATTCAAACTTAACAGATGGAGTTAATGAAGTGGAACTCAAACAATTCAAAAGTAAGTTGATTTGGGGTCCAGGCAAGTAGATTTTTCATATTTACTTGCCGGGACAGGTGTCCAAAATATACATTTCCACACCCCTGCCTACACTTTGCCGTCATGATATTCAGTTTAGGATGAAAATGCATGAATTTATATTCAGGCCCTGAAAAGTAATGGTTTAGGGAATGTTACTGGAGCCTTGGAAAACCATTGGCATTGGCTTTGGGGAATACTGGATAAGTTCTGGTATTGGAATCTAGAGATTACAAATTGGGATCGTGGATAAGTGATGGTATTTAGGGAATATTGCTGGTATCATGGAAATTTCATGGGACATATGTAGGGAGTACTGCTGGGGCTATGGAAAAACATGGGACTTACAGTACATGTACAGTAATTTACAGAATTTTGCTGGGGTTGTGAAAAAAAAACGTGTGTTTCAGGGAATGTTGCTGGGGTTGTGAAACAAACCCAGAACAAAGTAGTTACCATTAATAATGGTACTGCCAGTACTGTGGTAAAGGTACTGCCAGTGCTCTTGTAATGGTACTGCCAGTGCTCGGTAATGGTACAGTACTGCCAGTACTCTGGTATCTCAAGCA
This sequence comes from Zoanthus sanctaehelenae, assembly GCA_028564885.2. Lineage (NCBI taxonomy): Eukaryota > Metazoa > Cnidaria > Anthozoa > Zoantharia > Zoanthidae > Zoanthus > Zoanthus sanctaehelenae. The sequence continues at coordinate 4,051 of JAOTRI020089025.1, forward strand.
AATTTGAAGCTGATTCCGAGCTCTGTTACAATTTTACAATGTTCTAACCAATTATTCAGCAATAGGCAGCAGATCATAATATTTATTTACTGTATTATGTAAGTTCATTATTGGAACTCTGAGGTGTCATTATGTCTATTAAGAATGCATTTGTACTGCAACAATAACAATCTCTCTATGAGTAGCAGGAATTATTTAACATATCTGAGCACAGCTTTTCAAAGCAGTTGCTTAAAAGCAGTTGTAACTAACTTGAAACGTTTTTAGTTATTACAGGTAATATCGCTGTACAAAACAGTGAAGTAATACATGTAAATGATTGACAGGGCCGGGCTAGTTGTTCATAATAGTTTTTATTTCAACTGCAAAATACATAATTTGATATTTAATTTTGTTCAATAGAATAACAAAGTTTGAGTGCTTAGCTAAGTTGCTTATCATTTAACGGTCTTTTTATTATCAGATTTTTATCTCAAACAAAATGCTTTACATTTTATCAACTAAAGAAATTAATTTTGACTTATTTGGTAACTTAAACATGCAAGGAAAGATGCAATTCAATGTTTAAAAAATTAATATATCTGATTTTGAAAGATTTTGTTTACAAACATTAAGTTGATTTCAGATAATACAAAAACCAACTATTGTCTTTCTAAATGAATAACCAATCAGATGTTTCCATCGTTAAAAAAATTCTTCTTTACTAAATTATCTAATTTTAAATAATTGTCTTACTTTTTAAGGACTTTGTTTAAGCTGGTTAGTAAAACTGTGGAGATATTTGTTAAGACGAAAATGAAGCTAAATTCAAAGCATGAAATTGCCATTGTTGTCCTGGAGGAACTGGCATCATGGGTAGGCATGTCCTTTTATAGTTTTATAGTTGTTATTTGTATGTCTGGTTGGAGTAGTTGTCTTCAGTCATGCACCCTACCTCTATGACCTGGCATGTAGTCCGCATGTGGGCTGAGATCTCTTAATCTGAATCCAAGGGTTTTTTTTTTCAAGTATTCCATTGTTTTTCCCTCTACAAATTTGACGTTCACGCCAAGATCGGAGCAGTTTTAAGAGTGATTAAACATTCGACAACCACTACACTCGCAAGTCAGCTTTTAAACAAGACATCTATAATTAATAAAAATGTTTTACGACAATAATACTAGCTGTTTTACCCGACGTTGAGTGAAACTGTTAACTGTAAATACATTCTCAAATGCTGGATTGATGTGCAATCAGAACAAGAGGATTTTCTTCTTAGTTTTTCTGACAGGTGCACAAATGCAAAAGCCACACAAGTGGGTCGGTTAATACCAGACTGTAATACGTTTTGGTCATTACCATGTCGTTGCGCTGATGGAGGGCAGACTTTCGAATTGCAACTGCTTTCACAACAGCGTTGTATGATGCAAGTTTGATGTCATTTAATTTTATCTTGCAGTATCAATACTTTATGGACAGTGCAGAGGCAGTGTGCTCTATTCTGACACAGCTCAAACCTATGGACCAACTTGAACAAGACACTTTTGGTATCCTTCTATTTGTTGACAATGGCTTTATGATACTTTACTTGATATATCGAAGATTAAAACTTTAAGATAACCCCTGCCTCAGATTAAAAAGCTATAAAATTTTATAAAGATTTAGCCAAGAATCTCGTCAACAAGCTACTAATACTCCAAACGTACCCCTGCAACACCTGATGAACTGAAATTGAAGCTTCTTTATTCATTATTCAAGGCTTGAGGTCAAAGCTTTCGAAAAAGTCCACTAGGTAGCACATACATGAAAAAGTGAACTGCAGAAGAGAAAATTAATTACATAGTTGCTATACTGAAACAAAGTAGTATAGCAAGGGTATCACAGGGCGGTTGAAGAGGTACTTATTTGCTGCAAGCCCTTCTCGGCAATGGCTTAAGAGAGCATATAACTAGCTCCTCATAGAGTCTCCGGTAGCTCAGTTGGTAGAGCATCTGTAGAACACGGAGGGTCATTGGTTCAAGGTTCATCTGGGGCTCGGTTTCAGTTTTCCGAGTTTCCCCTTTTGCATTAATATCATGCAGTTATTGTTTCACGTGAAAATAAAAAAAATTATGCTATCTATGCTTGGCAAAGCTCTGTATGTATGTCTCAGGATGCCTTCATGTCAAATCTAAACTGTAAGTTTTCCATCAACTCCAAAGTAGTTATTATATCATTTCCTTGACTAAACTTCTACTTTTTAAGATCTGATGTCACTCATAGAAATACTGTAAGTTTTATTTTCCTTTTCTTTAACATATCAAAAGAAGAATTTTATATCTTTGATCTATTCGTCTTTTAATTGATACAATATTTATTCCTGGAAAAGGAAGGCATAACTCGTGTAAAAACTGCGTCACAATGCGAAAAAGTTGTTTCATGTAGATAATGGCATGTTTCCATATCTCAAGCGGTAACTGACAAAGGCTGTTAATTAAAAACATTGGCAAATTGCCAAAGATCAAATGAACATTAATTATTTTAGCTCTAAAGTTTAGTAATTAGTTTTGAACATCACGCCGCACTGATACTGCAACATCAACCTACTTACTTGAAACTCTGCTTGAAAAAAGTTTGTAATTACATGTTCCTTGAGCTGCTGTACGTTATTGAACACATTGTCAAAAACTTTATAGCAGAAGTCCTGAGAACAATCTAAAGAAATTGTTCTTCAGTAAAATTATTACTAAAACTGAAAACGTTTACAAGATTGAGGCTTTTCTACAATAATATCATTTAAAAAACACTAAGTTTTCGCTAATGAAGACGAAGACAGCGAAAGCCTAGTGTATTTAATTTTATTTTACAGTAGAAAAGGCCTCATTCGAGACAACTTTTACAGAACCTAAATGGGGAAAACAAAATAAAAAAACTTGCAATTACCAAACTCATCCACGGCTGCTAATATTCAAGCTCACTCTTTATTGTTCAGTTTAAGGTTTTCAGTACGTGCTTAGTTCTTCTGACCCGCGAGGCCATAGTGCCGGCCTATTTAGTGACTGTATTATTATAAGCATGCTTGTGTAACACAGTTATATTTTATATTCCAGCCACATCTTACAAGCGTTACGCTTCTACTTTACTTTGTATTTTCTGTGGGAATCTGAGCCTGTTTGTTAACTGTTTTGTGCTGATGAGGCCCTACAAGCCCGAAACAGCTGTTCACGACTGCTAACATTTAGGCTCTCTTTTTCTTTAAAGGTTTCAGCATGGGCTTAGTCCCTCTGACCCGCGAGGCCATAGTGCCCTATTTAGTAGCTGTATTATTAAAAGCACGCGTGTGCAATACAGAACCTTATATTTAAGAAATATAAAATGGTTTCCGTGTTTACATAACCTGATGTTGGGAGAACACGCGAAGCGGAGTGGTTTCCAGCTTATCGAGTGTTCTCCCAACCTCCAAAGTGTTTACATCAGGTTATGTAAACACGGAAACCATTTTATATTTCTTTTATAGAATAACTAACAAAAGAAGATGGAAACCGTGTTTACATACTATAAATTATGTAAAACGGTTTTTCAACCAATCAGAACGCGCGTACCATTTAAATTATTTTATAATTTATATTCCAGCAACATTCCATAGTTATTCCATAAGCGTTACGCTTCTACTTTACGAAACGCATCAAATATTTTGTTGAAGTTTTCACTTTGTTAATATATTTTTCATTGGCTCATCTAAGTGTGCACATTACATACATTTTCCTCTGCTCACTTGAGATATGTTTTTCGCATAGATTATTGCATGCAGTATTCGAGTAAGAATGACTTTTAATCTGAAGTTTTTGAACGTTTTTAGCGGAAGCTTTCTCGTTTAGTTCCTTCTGTTTGTTTATAAAAAGAACGTTGCGATGTGTCCTCCAGCAAAGCAACTGGTTGCTAACCAAAATGTGATGTCATTTTAGGGGATCTTTACCTACAATAGCTTACAGAGCTCTATTTTCGTTCACCGTACGAGATTTACGTTGCGAGTCATGAAGTGCGTCAGCTATTTACTGAAGGACGTAATATTTTATCATGCCAGATTGTAAAATATGATCATATTTGTGGGGCTAACATAATGCCGACGTTTTGAGTGTTTTGTTTTTGCAAGCACGAAGTGGAACATCAGCATTGTACCTTTCTATGCCGCAGTGGTTAAACTTTTCAGTACATAATGGATAACTGAACCCTTGTGCTTTTATAAACGTTTCTTTTTTGTGTTTAGGAGTATCAATATTGAATTGCCCACTGTTGATGATGCTATTCTGCCACCGCCTAATGTGGTGCGAGTTATTTTGCTGTATGGAAGATCCAGCTGCCAGCCGCTGATGTCACAAGCAGCAAAACAGGTTTGAGTCATAGATGATATAGATGCATTAAATTTCATTCCTCGGTAACAGGTGAAGTACTTTTCCGCAAAATCAAATAATATTTTTGATTTTCTTTTTATTGTGCGATTTGGCCTATGCAGTCAAAAGACTAAAAATTTAAATTCGACCTCTCTTTGTTTTACTTGTATCAACATTATGACAATTCACTATTTCGTATGTTCACTTTTCATTATGTACTCTATTTTATATTGCAGTTGGAATGAAAAACTGTTAAGGGGAGGTTTCTACCAAAATTTGGCTGTAAAATTCAAATTGGAATTAGTTGTATATTTGTTGAAGAATGGTTTGTGTATTTATTATGTTACTAATAATTGTTGTGAAGTGTGACCCTAACCCTTTGAGTGTAGGAGATCTCGTGTTTAAAAACAGTGGCTTTGAGTACTGTATGAATACGTTGGTTAGACTTGAAACGAATGCAGTGGAGTCAGTTTGGAGATTCAGGTCGGCATAGTGGTCATCAGTCGTACCTTACACCTCAGGGACCCGGGATAAATTCCTAGGCTCCGAATATGGACCGGTATTTCTCAATCTTGATCTGACTCTGAGGTTTTCCTCCCTCTCCAAAGGCGGTTTCACACCAAGAACTGAGCCGTCGAGCTTTGATTAAACATTGCCTTTGGCTAGGAATTGATGTTAAATATAGTATTTATTTATTTACTTACTTATTTATTTATTTATTTATTTATTTATTTATTTATTTATTTATTTATTTATTTTATTTATGTATTTATTATTAGAGTTTGTCTTTCTGTATCAGCGATACATTACACTTTATGTTGTTGTCCCTATTTGAATAGTTTTAATTAGTAAGATTATTAAAGAAGATCGCAAATATACGGAAACATGGTGCTATAAAAACTGGTTTTTCGTTTACCCAATTTTATGCACAAGGTGCAGTGAATGTATCAGTTGTAGGTTTTTGTACGTATAAAATGCCATTGCCCTTCTAATATTATACGACTCGGTTTTATGGTGTTTAAAATTTCGAAAGAATCTTTTCTTGTTTCACTATGACTGAGCAATTGAAGACTGGTGACTACCAAGTAATTTTTCCGTCTGTGACGTCAAGAACATATTAATTTTTAGTAATAAGAGCTGATCTTGCTTTTATCCATGAATATCAGTTCTATATTCTTATCGAGGTGAGTTGTCGCTACTTAAATTGAACAGATGAATAGGAACTGAATTATTATGCTTTTGACTTGGCTTTTGAATATTCATAGTTTCTTATTATATTTTAAAACGCCGGTAACCTATTGTAATTTTATGGTTTTTAGGCGCTGGAGAGATTGATGGAGTCTCCCTACTTCTTCTTTGACGTGTTGTATGTGCACGAGATCCCCTCGGAGGAAAACAAGTGTGAGGTTCGAGCTCTCGACAACCTTTTCATAAAGAAAAGTAACATATTAGTTATTAATTATTTTCAATGTAACGCATTGTCGGCATTCATTGAAACTTGATTTTGTTCAAAAACTGGCAATGTCGTCGGCTGCTATGGAAAAAGAAAGCATGATTGAATAAGAAACCTCAAAATGCCGGTTAAATGTTTATTTAGAAAGAAGCCCGCGCTAAGGACCTCTTAGAATGGCTGCATTGCCGCTTTTATATCCCTGGATCGGTTAGATTGAAGTTGTTAATTGTTAGCTATATTTTTGTTTTTAGGAAATATATGATCTGTTTTGTGCTCTGGACGAGGAGGAGTATGGGTACGTGTTGGAGGTGTCGAGGAGTACAACAAGGCTGTTCGACCACATGGCGTCTTTGCTTGCCCATCCACTGCAGAGGCCGAGACAGCGGGACAGCCAGTATAAATTGACTGAGATGAACAAGGCAGATACAGTAGAAAACTAACCATATGTAATGTCTTGCCTTACACTCTGTGTGATCACGGTGTGAAATGAACAATACATGCACGCTATTGTAATCAATCAGCGGGACGCATGCGCAGTTACTAATAAAAATGACTGATCAAAAACAAGCAATACACCGACTTTGGTGATCGAGAGAATGCAGATCTTTTTGGTAGCTGGTGGGTTACATCTCAAATGGATCCTAATAGATCAAGTGACCAAAAATCAAATGCATGCAAGACATTTGAATTTTGCTTTCAGAGCAGAATTTCAATTCAGAATTTTTTCCTCACATGATCAAATACTTGTTTCGACTGTTACCTGTGCTATTTACTGCCCAATCATACAAGACTATCTGAAGAAAACATCAGCCAATTAACTAGAAGCAAATAGTGTTTTTATTATTATTATTATAATTATGATTATATATGTAATAGACATTGCATCTGATCTGGCTTAGATCGGTAATCATTGGTATTTGCAGATGACTTGTCCGTTAAGATTTTTTTTGTAAAATTTTTCAATAACCTGATCTGAACTGGTGGTTTAACAACAAAGCATATTAAGTTTGATCCACACATCACCACTTAACCTTCATCCATTGATGACCAAGATGGGTTATAACCAATTTCTCTTTATGTTCTGTTAAAGATTATTCCATTGAGCTACGTTATGCTAAGATCGCAGCATAAGGTCCCACACTTTATAGTGTGGTGACTTAGGGTTAAAGAGACTTTCTAGTCCGCCTTGAAAGTTACGGCTGCTCATTTATAAAGACCTTATGTCTTTCATGAGTAGCAGGCTATGAAGTGCTGACGAGCTCTAATAAAAGCGAAACAGCTGTTCACCGCTGGCACTTCTATGGAACCTAAGCTGTGTATACGTAGTTATCGTTCATTTGATATTAGGGCCATCCGTTTGTTATTCTTGGGTACATTTCCTTTATGAATCCATTTGATGCTTACCTTATTAAATTGTGAATCCGTTTACAATAACGTTAACCTGAGTTGATATAAAATTCAATTTGTTGTCAAATTATATGTTCTTATAAGTTACAAGTTTATAAGTTACATTTAGGTTGCACTTAAATAATTTCATTTTTTAGTTATACTCAGTGTATGGTATTTGTGTAGAAACATCTCTTTACGACTTTATTCCAGTAGCAATAAATGGTATACATGAAATAAATGTTAGCATTCCATATTGCAGGTAATGTCATTTGTTGATCTACAAATATATCAGTTGTAGGAATACATTAAGTGTTGCAGCGCAAAACTAAATAAGGGAGACTTTGGAAAACGTTTAAACTACTGTTAGCTTGCAAGTTATAAATGTCGTTCAAAATTTGAGATGGTGCAAATATCCAAACAGCTTCTTTCACCTTATCGCTGGTTGAAAATATAATGCCACCGGTGTTGTTGATAACAGTAAATGCATTTTTTCGGAAATATTGAAAATGCGTTGGTGTTTTAACAGCGTTTGTTGTTGATCGAGTTTTGAAATTTTGTTAAATTCCCCCAAGTTCGCAAAGCCTGTCAATTACTGTAATCGACTGGATTGATCCATTGGTATTTCTAGTTAAATTTAATTTCATTAACATTGATTAATATCTTTTTCTTTTCAGTGCGTTAATTTCTAGACGTTTCTTTGCGTTGGCTGTACCATTGACGAATTAAAGCTTTTACCTGAATAATCATACTTTAGGCACCTGGCAAATGGGTAAATCAGTTTGGGATTGTCAGAGTCAGTAAAGATAAAACAAAACAAACTTTTAATATTAAATTAATGTTAATTCGAACTTCAGTCCCAAACGCTAATCAGAGAATTAAAATTTTCATCGCAATGTAAAGCCTCGCCCAAACGGTTAATGTTTTGCCGTAAAACACACTAAATCATATGTTGGGGTAAAACATGCTAGTGCCAGTGGTGGTTTCAACATGTGAATGTTTTACATTAGCGAAACGTCATTTTAAAATTTGCGTGTGGCGCGTTATCGCATCCATAGATACAAACAACCTACTAGAGTCAACACGCATGCGCGCTTCAAATTTGTTATAAGCATTGTTTGAAGCAGTTTTTAGCATTTTTCGGAACGCGCAATGACAGCGCTCACAAAACACGAGAACAATGATAAATATTTAAAAATATTTTATCGAATGTTTAAAAGAATTCAAATGTTTCCCAACAAGTTGAAGCATCTATATAAAAAAACAGCACAAAAAGATGTTTTCCGACGAGAATATGCTTGCCACCCAATGAAGTTCCAACATGTTTTCTATAATATTTTCATTCATTGCGTCATTCTTTAAAAAATGAGAAAATGTTTATTAATTGAGAACACATATAACGGAAAATGCCTTTTGGATTCAGTTGAATAAATGTTTTGGTGCCATTTTTGAAAACTCTATAATAACCGTGGGAAACGACACATCTGCAAAATGGTTTGCATTTTGAAAGTAATTAGCGATTGCACTTATAAAGCCAGCATAGTATTCCTCCATTCATCAAAAAGCTGGATTGAACACCGACGAAGCTTACCGAAAATGAAGACAATATTAATTTCAATTTTATTTTTCTTGGCAGTGCTGGTTTCAACATGGTGTATACGAGACACTAATAGACTCGCAGAAAACCGACAACTTGATAACCTACGAAACATTTTAGCTAAGGATGAAAAAATCGATTTGTCCTCAAAGCCAGTCAAACGTGCATGTTTCACTTGGAGTCGATATAAGTCTGTCAGATGCCGTAACATGAAACGAGATTTTCTGAAAATGAACGCTAAGGTATGTTTTTCTTTATTTGAGTAAAAAAAAATTAAAAGTTAATTGATTAGATTAAGTTCAGCTCTGTAGGTATTTTGAAACTTTATTTAGAAGAGCTTAAAAGTTTAACTTAGTTCCTCGCTGTAAGTGATTATTGTGGTCCTTGAATAGACGTTTTTATAGAAATGTTTTATAAATTGAAGTTTATGGCATTTGTAAAACTATGGTTGGTTTGTACCTCTAACTTTAAGTTTATGTAAAATGTGGGTGTGGAGTTTTGGGAAAAAAAACGTCGACACTCAATCATATGGTCATACATGGAATATTACTGTAGTTTGACGCTTCTTTCATTGCGCAACTTTTTCTCAATGCACTTATGCATTTAAAAAAGTGTTTTTTGAAGAAAAATGTATTTTGAAGAGACACCCATTAAAAATACCGCAATAACAACTTTAAAACCCTAGGGAAACAGCAACTTATTGCACCATATCTACAGAATTTCGATTCAGTGTTGGTCGCGATCGGTATTCAGTTGAAGGTTACTAATAAGTAAGTTTAGAATTTATCTAAATGAAAAAGCACTCGAAAAACCCAATTAAAACAAGGGCTTTTTTTTTCTCGAAATATATATATATTTTTTACGTTTTTAAGAAGAAATTATCTTTTTTTTTGCAGACCAAATATGAATAAGAGAAGAAATCAAAGTTTTTCACGTCGCAATCTTATAAATGAGTGCTACAGATTTTGTCTACGACAGAAAGTTGGAAATTGAAACCAGTCTTGTTATCGAGATTTTGCTATTTGTAACGAATTTTCTTTTTATTTTAGTTCATTGGAAAGAAGTTCGTAATCTTGTTTTATCCACTTGGCACTTCCGCTGAATTTCTTGAAACTAAAAATGTAACTTGGGTAAATAAAGACGGGGACTTATGTAGAATATTTATTTGTAGTTTTAGTTCAATTCGAGTGAATTTAAAGTTATGAATGACAAGCAAAACTATATGAATATAGTTTTAAACGCAGTTACTTTGTGACGATGAACCACTCTTAACCCCAATTGCTTGCATTTTTCTCATGAAGTACAGCAGGGTTTCGCAATTTATCTCCAGTCTTGTTTCTGTGGTCATAGTTTTTTCTAAACATGTAATCCTGAGTGAATCCCCCTTTGAATAACAATAGGTTTAGATGAAGCCCCGAAACCCTTTAAGCCAGAAAGGGCATTTTTCTTTTCTTTCGAGCAGCGCGAATATTACAAGATGTGTAGCTAGCTCCAGGCTCTTTGGTTACCCCTTGGCCTAAAAGAAACTGGGAAACACTTGCCCCGTCCTATTCTCAGTAGGGCCGTTTTCAGTTGATGCGCAATATCCCAAGATTAAGCTGCTATAGCCTCCCCTGTACTTACTATATTTTTGGTGACTTTACTACTACTTCAGAAAACGTTAGAAGAGCAAGAAATATTGTACTACTTTAGACACTGATTTTGTTTCAAACCCTGCTAATGCGTTTATGGACTGATTAATTTTCAAACATTTCCAAGGGAGAGTACCCTCTACCCCCACTACCCTCCTGGGCGTCTTCCCAATCTTGAGGGTCATGTCGAGGGAGGAGCCGCGCAAAGATTTTCTACGATAGAGGGAGCAAAAACCGAGACCAAAAAACGAGAGAAACACCGAAAACGCTTGCAAAGCAGGCTAACGAGAGATTACTAAAAGGAAAACATATTTTAAATACTTAAAAGTCGTAAAGCTTAAAAGTCTTCAAATGAGCAAAAAAGCGAATTAATTGGATTTTATAATTTCAGTAAAAAATTTCGTTTCAAATTACATGCTTGGTTTAATGCCATAAATCTGGATAATGGCAACACATGAAAATTTCGAAAAGTGCTGAACGGTGCAAAATTAGTTCCGGAACCTTTGACAAAAGTTGTGCCCGGTGATGTAATATGAAGAGAAAACAAGAAAAAAAAATCGCAATCAACCTCATTCCTATGGCCCTTTCCTGTGAACGAGATTGATCCACAATGTCCTACGTCGCTATTTGGTGGCAGGGTGGTGTAATAACAAACCTTTGCAGTTTCCATTGCACACCCCCTCCCCGTCCTTCCTCCTTGCAGTAAGGTTTTGCTTCCACACCCAGGTTGCTGGATTACAATTAATGGTTTCATTCGTACAAGAAATAACCAAACCAAGGTGATTAACACAAACTCGAAGTTATTTACTACTTTTGTATGTTTCGTAAGTTTCGTATGCTTCTACTCATAAGTCTTCAGAACTGGCAGTTAAAACAAAGTTGGAGTTTAAAACCATAAGATCATTTTAACTTATAATAACTAGCATCAGGAATGAAGAAAAAAACTAACAGACACCAGGTTTTTGTTTCTTACGTATTCATTTAAAGTTAGCTTTAAAGTTTTGATCAGTGTTCTTCATTTTACAATGAATATCGGATTTCACTGAAGCTAACATTTTAAGATTATTTCATTTAAAGCTTTGAAATGCTGGTATAACTTGATCTATAACTTATAGAACGTGAAGTACAATTTGTAGCTAGCAATGCACCTAAGTCCTCAGTCACCGGGTTAGCGCCGCTGTAAGTCTGTTTACTACTGAATAGGAAAGAAAAGAAGACGAGTTTTCAAAGGCAAAGAGATCAGGGTCTTCACTTTGGCTGAAAAAAAAACTTTAGAATTCTAATTAGCTTCTTTATAACTCGTTATATATCTACGAATACTGAAATGTATGAAACAAGAGAAAAAAGTTATAAGAACCGACGTTTCAGTGCATCTAACGTCATTATCCAAATTTGAGTAAAAAATATAAAAAAAGCGATTATAAAAGACTAAGTTGAAACAATTAAGTTCAACAATACCAAGCTAATTAATAATAATAATAATAATAAGTCTATTCAATCAAAAGATAAAAATACATATCTTATGTTACAAATGTATGAAAGAAAGCGAAAAAATACTATCATTATAA
>JAOTRI020089036.1:0-16032 GCA_028564885.2 Zoanthus sanctaehelenae
GTTATTCTAAATAATTGAGGACGTGGCGTAGCCCTCACACGGGTTGTTACCAGCAACCTATGACTGGATCTACTTATCGATTATATCGAAAAGCTCCAGGGGTAACAAAATATAATGAAAGTGTCAGTTATTGACCATCAACGGTTTGTTGCATTCATCACAAACATGATTTCCTTTTTGTTTATCCAGCACTCTTAGTGAAATGTTCTCTTGTTTGTCCATGTCTTTCTGGTTTTGTTGATTGTGTCGTCGGGTCCAGGTGCATAACATAATGATAATAGCAATTGTGTTAGATAGGGTAAGGGCAACTGCACCGTAGGTAAGTGCGTCATTGAGTGTCGTTGGAGATCCCTCTTGAATTTCTGCGATGCTTTCTTTTATATTTTTAAGTTTATATGTCAAATGATTATCTAACAATTGATAGGTTTTATCAAGAGCATCTGTTGTATTTTTATCAAATTTCATAGGAGTAGGTATCTTGAGTGATTGGTAATGCAATTCAAATAGAAAATTATCTGAGGTTCCTGACCAAGGAACATAGTTAACAGTTGTGGCAGTGAGGATAGGTACGTGGATAGAGAGTGTTTCTGGACATCTTCCAAAGCCGGTCTCCTGGTTATACAATATTATATCACATGGGAAACTATATACTGTTAGTGGCGATAGCTGCAGTTCTTGTTCAGTTTGGTTCTTAATACGCAATGTAGAATCAGTCGTAGCGAGGTAGTATCTACCTCCAAGATGGATGAGTGGTTGTACTGAGTTACAATCCTGTGTACGAGTATGAGTGCGTTTGTAGTTAAGCTTAGATGTGGGTGTCCAATACATCCCAAGCCAGTGAGGTTCGTTTTCACGAGAAATTGCAATGTCCGGGCAAAGGAAAGTTTTATCTTGCTTAAAACATTTGCTAAGTACGTCAGTTTGGATGATGGTTCTTGAATTAGGACAAACAATCATGGCAAAGTCACGTCTTGCAACAGGTCCAGTATAACAAATTTCAAAGATATTGTACTTAACTGGAATTAAGTACTGAAGAGTACAAAGGTCTGCTTTATCTGTAATATGTGGTACTGTCATAAGGATGTTTATTTTAAGAGTATTCGGTGAATGTTCATAGGTTAACATTGGTCGTAACAGTAAAGGAGAACCATCATGCAGTGCTTGGATAGTATTTGTCAAATCTTCATGGATTTGTAGCTGGCGTGTTAATTCGGTTCTGACAAAATCTGGAAGCTCGGAAAATCCTATGAGAGTTTTTTCTTCAATTCTCTTTGCTTGACGAATTATATCAACTGCATCTAATAATCTAAGGAAAGTATGAAACAGCTAGACCGTCTGTCCTGCGAGTTCTCCAAGAAATTCCTAGAGCGTATTTGTTGTGCAAATCCAAACGTTGGCATTGTGGTAATATGTCATAGTCCTGGGCTGCGCGTTGAAAATTAGAGTAAATTCTGTGGGCTCTCACACCTCCCGTAAGAGTGAGAGCCTTCTCTAGTTTTCAGGTCGTGGGGGTAAAAACTGGCGGGAGAACTGGGGACGAGAGTCTGGTCTTCCAGTAAACATAACTGTAGGTCTTGGGCGGAACTGTTGTGGAATGCGCGGATCACGAAGTAATCCTCGGCAATTACGAGCAATGTGTCCAACTCTACCACAGTTATTACAAATCTGTTTGCCTGATGTCGTTCGTTGGTTTCTGGCGCTAGGGTTGTAAGTACCAGTAGTAACACGACTATTTTGTGCTTGAATTTGGTGACTCTGGTCTTGCAAACGCTTAAGATCATGTCGTAACTTATACACTTCAGAGGATGAGCCACGGTAGCGATAATCATTTGGACTTTTATATTGTTGCTTCTTATTGTCATATGCAGCAAGCTTCGGGGTAGCCTTAGAGTTCTTAAATTTTTTAATTTCGTTGCGAAGTTGTTGCATTTTACTACTGTCAGTGCCACTGTGGTTTGTTGTTGTAGTGAGTTCTGCTAGGTGGGCAAGGAGTACTTGTACTTCATCCTTGGGTCTGAGCGACTTCTTGATTTGTTCCATCAATGTTTGTATTTTCGCGACGTGAAAATCAGAAGTCTCTAGATTTGCTGAAGTTTTTAGTCTTGCTAATGTCACTGCTTCCTCAGTTGTCTGGGGGGAAATTAGAATCACGTGACTCTTCACATCTGAACGCAGGCCTTGGAAAAAGATGTCTCGGACTTCATTTCCTTTAATTCCAAGACGATGACACCTCTGAAAAATATCCTTGCAGTAATCTTCCAAGGACTCTGTTGGAGCTTGGTTGCGGTTGTTTAATTCTTGTCTGAGAAGAAACTGTAGTGTGGCGTTGCTGAACAGGGTTTTTAAAGCTTCAAGTGCTGCGGGGCTGTCTTGTTGCGTTGGCAGTGGGAGATGAGCAAAATAGGTACTGGCCAGTCCCTCTAAATAAAATGGAAGGGCATCGGCTTTTCTTTGAGGAGACCAGTTGTTGAAATCTGCGAGGAGATTAAACTTTGTAATCCATGCGTTGACATCGTCCTGTGGATGTCCATGGAAAGGCTTGAGTTTGAGTTTGCTTGTGTTGTCAGCCATTGTACCTGGGTTTTGGCTATCTGCTGTATGATGGGGTGTAGTATCAGTGATATTCTGTTGAGCGCTAGTTCCAGCAACTTTCTTAGTTGATTTGTCAGCGGTAGTTGTGTGAACGACCGCGTTGAAACTTTGCTGGGGGTTATGACTGGTATAGGCGGGACTTTGTGACTAATGAGCAACTTCGACTTCTGATGGGCGTGGATCGTTGCTTTCGAAGGTTTTCTGAAGAAACTGGGCGTGTTCTTCAACTTGTGCTTGCAGAAGCTTAAGGAAGTCCTCTGAATTTTCGTGTGGAGTACTACGTGGTCGAGGCGAAGTACAGCGTAAGAGATGTAACGGAGAGATCGCTGGTGGAGATTGGCTGTCTGCTTTTCACTTATGGAAGACAAACTGGGTTGTGATGACTCCTGAGAAACTTTTTCCGTACAATGCCGTCGTACCACTCTGTAGATTCTAATTTAGCTTTACTCCGTGTTTTAATCGAGATGATTTCGGCATAAACAACAACAGAAACAATTCTGTAGTTATATATAATAAGAATTGCGTTAAAGCAACATGCAGTTTAATACGTGATTAAACAACAATTTCAACAAGTACAAATTTGAAAGAAGAACGAAAATTGGTACATAACACACAAACAGAAATTAAACAAAAAAAAATTCAAATGATCATCAAAAACAAATCAAGGAGAACAACTTCAAACAAAACTACAAACAAAATGAGAGTGCAAATAATTATATAAAACATCGGTGTAAGTTTTAAGTTAATTTCTAAATTTTGAAGCAACAAAGGCTTTTCACGTGCTCAATTCCTCATTAATTATTAATTTGATATTTTTTGTTTTGTTTTTCTCACGTATAATTTCTCGTAAACACAAGGAATAAAGCCAAAATACATCAGATAACCGAATATTGGCTAGAGCCATAGCAAAATAAAATTCGAAAAAGAATACTATTCTTTTTTTTTTCAAAACAATAATAAAACTCATTAACGTTTGCTAAGCTTCACAGCTCAGCTCACTTATGTTTTTTTTAGTTCAGGGCGCAACTCAAAACCTATTTAATTATATCCATTAGCAAAGTAAATATCTTTCGAATGTTCTAGAAAAAGTAAATTTTTTCCAAATCATTCAGGTTAACTAGCAACAGCTGACAAAATTTATGTAAATGGTAAACTTCATACAAAAACCAAAATGCATAGAAAACTGTATCGTAATAATATTATCTAGTATGCTTTGTAAGTCTACATATCTTGCATTCATTTTTCTTTAAAAAGCATTTTTACAGCAATAGCAATTTGCTTTTTTTTGCAATTATGATTCTTGCAATGCAACTGTAATATACTAGTATGGTTTTAGAAAATAAGAACCTGGCTTAAACTTCTTAGGCTAAATAGGTTCTTGTTTTTAGTAAATGACCAAATTTAGGCTAGCAGGTTCTTAATTTTTAAGTTCTTTGTTGCGGGTTTCTGCTGTATACGAAAGCTAAAAAAATAAGTTACCTTTTAACCTGTACTGCCTCGCGCACTTCTTCTCAACAACTCGATACGCGGAAAAGGGGCTGGAAACGTCACCGCTGGAAAAATGAAGCCTGAGAGATGATTGTTACAGATTCTGACAAATGACTGAAAACAAATGAAGATTGAAGTTTGATTTCCTTTCTTCACTAGCAGATTATGTTAGCAGTATACTTTGAAAGTATTGTCTTCATTTCACTTTGTTCCTTGATTTTTCACCGACTAAATTGGCGTAAAATTCTTGGTATACAGAACTTGACAACGATGACGTTAGATAAAAGCCAGCAGTTACTCAATGTTCTAAGTTCACGTGAACGTTACATGATGTTAAAAAACGTATTGACAAATAAAAAGAATAATTAAATTTCTGAATTATATAAATATTCAAATGACCCTTACAAGTAAGGGAAGAGGGCAAAACTCTGGGCCTTCTTCGGGACCCGACTTCATGGAAGAGGGGGTGATCTTCTCTGCTCATTATTAGTCTTATTATACTTTTATAAGTTGAGAAAAATCATATTATGTGCTGCAAAGGGAAAACCGTCAAAACCCAACCAAATCAGCTAAAACTGAAGCAGAGATGACCACCCCTCTCCCAAAAGTCGGGACCCTAAGAAGGGCCAAAGTTTTGACCTCTTCCCTAATTACAGAGGCTTAGATCGTCCGCTCTAGCGACTCACAAATATTCTTTTATATTAATAATGGTCTCAGTAGAAAACAGATGACACAACATCATAATCATCCTATACTTTGTACGATATAAGTGTGTGGGTTCTTTTAAGTTCCTCGATAGGAAGAGACTGGACCTACGGTTTAATGTCTTTTTCCCAGAAGACGCGAAGATCTTGGGTTTTAGATCAAACAGATAGGATGATGTTTGCCTCTTGATCAGAATTGACAGACATCGCTTTACTTGTCTCGAGTTTTGATACTGTTTCTAAGTTTCTTGTTTACGAATTAGATGGGACAAGAATTGGAACAGTTGACAATTACTTCCCCGTAGTGAAGGTGACTTTATATAGTAGTGAGTATTCAATGCGAGGATGCTAGGTAAAAAATATATACCACTAAGCCCCGACATGTATTGTATTAAACTAGCAGTTGAACAGCACTTGTCAACATAAGTTACTTCAATAAAATGTTTAGCAAGCAGACACAAACGAAAACTGTGCAATACAAGGTTTTACGACCGACTCTCCGTAATTTATCTCATGCGCAAGCACTAAACTTTTCATCACAAATAAAATGGAAATTAAACAAGAAAAGCAAAAAAACCCTTTTTTTTTGGCTTTATTTGTGTTTATTCTCAAATTTCTTTGTCAAAAACTGCAGCAAAACAGATAGCCCTTTTTTAGATTACGTTTCCGAGTCGACTTATGCCTCAGGATAATTTTTCATTTAATAAAACAACCAGAGCGCGCGAAAAGTACTGTTCACTTACTATAGGTTATACTAAAAAGAATATTACAACAAATAGACATCGTAGTCTGAACTAATCTAAGTTCTATTTTATTGTCAAGGAGCCGTTGCTAAAGCTAAAGGACAAGGAACTTGTGGATCCTGTTGGGCTTTTGCTTCTGCAGGTGCAATTGAAGGAGCCAACTTCATTAAGGTATCATAATGTTATTAGAACGTAAATCGTTTGCGCTACTGGGTTACCTGTGGTAATGCCAGTCAGAAAACCGGTTTGTTTTTCCGTTGTTGTCATCCAAACAAAACATCTATCCCACAGTTCCTGGTGACGCCAGCTCGGCCCACGAGGTTCATTTAGGTAGCCCAGCGACCGTTTATAGAAATAGAGAGCCGGCGTAAGCAACAGACGTTCTTGTTGTCACTGAGGCCAACAAAAACTAAAGTGTCATTAGATGTCGCGCACCTTAACGCATCATGCGGTCGTGGTGATATTCACGGAGGCCAACTACCTGCTTTTTACCTGTCAAACCTGCGAAGCCTTTTCATCAAATATACATCTCCAAGCACCAAAATAGATTGACAATAAATCGTTTTTATAAACTAACTTTGTTAGCTTACAATTACTTTAACATTGATTTTTGCTCCAGTTTAGTGCTGTTCTTTAAACCAGTTTTACGATCATTTTGTTCAGGACTGAGCTCTTCAGAGTTTGTTTTCGCCCCCTTGTACACTGTGTGCGTCCGTCGTGGTAGCGCCTTCAGAATTTAATCAGTTTTTCCCTGACCCATTTCTGAAAATACTTGAAAGTTTCATCAAAATCCGCCCATAACTTTTTGAGTTAATTTGCTAACTAACTTACAAATAAATAAATAAATAAATAAGCAAAAAACCCCGGCAAAAACATAACCTTCTTGGCGGAGGTAAAAATAGTGCGCACGATAGCTATCAGATATGGAGAGATGTTTCGTGTAGTAGAACGCCACGACTTACCCCATCTGGGCTACCTGTCTGCACTAAATCTTATCCAAAACCTGACACATGACAAACACAAAAACAAACACAAATTTAGAGAAGGCGCGAATTTCTAACCATTTTTTGATCTTAAAGAAAAGGCAACATTTTCTTCTCAACTTTTATGAAACCCTAAGTATTGGTCCAACCAGGAGTCAAACTCGAGCTTTTCGCGTGATAGACTGGCACCTTACCAATTAAGTTAACCAGTCGATGCAACACTATTTTTTTTAAATTACACAAAACAATTAAGGGAACTGATTATCTGTTTATTCAGACAGGAAAACTACTGGAGTTATCAGAACAACAGTTAATTGACTGTACGTGGTATACACCCGGTGTAAAGAACGGAAACAATGGTTGTCTGGGGGGATGGACTTGGAAAACATTTGCTTGGGTCAAGAAATTTGGCATCGCTACTTCAAAGAGCTATGGTCATTATAGAGGACAGGTAAACTTTTAAAAACTGTCGAAGAACCAACTGCGTGTAAACAATTCTTGACCGTTTAGAAACGTTCTTCATAATAGACGAGAGCACATGCAGATATAGCACATGCGTACTAGAACTTGCTGCTGATATTGGCAAACAAGTATAGCGGATTGAAACTCTGATCCCCAATCTTAGGTTTCAAATCTAGATCTTAAATTGCGAGACAACCATAAATCTCTGTTTTAAGAAACCGCCAAACTTAAGTTATAGAAAATTAAAAACAAAAATAGAATTTTTATCTTTGTATAGGAACAAACTTACAATAATACCGCTGAAGAAACTAAACTTTCCGTACTTCAGTTTTTAAAAAGAGTTTCGTCCTCTTTTTACTTGGTATCAAAAATCGAACGCATTCCACTGATTTATAATTGGTACTAGTTTTTCATAAATTATACCGTAAGTAACTTATGATAATATTGAACGTTGCTGAGCCTATAATAACAATTTGTAGGAAGGATACTGCAAGACACATGGGATAAAGGAAGGTGCTAATATCGACAGTTACCGTCGAGTGAAGCGCTACAATGCTAAGCTGTTGAAGAAAGCGATCGCATATCATGGGCCTGCTACAATCTCTATAAATGCTAACCCCAAAACATTAAAGTTTTACTGCAAAGGAGTTTTAGACGATCCCAAGTGTTGTGAGTACTTAATCATTTTTTCGTATTCGATGACGGGTATAAACTGCCTTGGCTATATAAACATGGGTCGTTTGTAGCTCGTACGAGAACGGCCAATGACTAAAGCAACAATTGTTTCTTTTATGGGGGTGTAAAATCTGTCCACATGAACAATTCTCATGTAGCAATATGTATTTGCTCGTGTAGACTAAACAATGTGACCAATTTTGATAATAAATTTTAGTTTTTATGTAACAAGTAAATATGGTCTCATAAAGAAACGTATCCATGTAGACGAGACAAAATTTGGGAAATATTTTGATATCCTCCTTGGCCCAGTTGTTCAAAAGCGGATTAGGACTAACCCTGGGTTAAATGTTTAACCCACGATCATGTTTCCAATCTTACAAGGAAAGATTTTAGCTGTAATTTTGGTATTAACAAGACTTTTCCTAGAAAAATCCAAGCAGTATTCATAAATTACCGTTTACCTTTTCTTATAGAAGAAATTCTTAACTGAATTTTGGCTTAACCCAGGGTTTAACTTAACCAGCCTTTGAACAAAGTTCTGGGCCCGGAGTGCTACAGAGAAAGAATGTTGACATATGGCTATATGGTTCACATTTGAAGTAAGGCCTTTACGTAATTGTATGGTAGATATTTTATCCATAACTGTTGTATTTGTTGTTACAAAATTATTATTATTAAAATATACTATGTTAGTTATAATCTTAATCTTTTACAGCGCTGCAAACTGTGACCATTTTGGTCGCCATGGCGAGTAGATTAAACAATGGGCAACCAAAACTGTCTGAATGGTAGTCGCCAATTTGCCGACCTCCATTTTTAATTGAACTCCACATGACCAAAAACGAAAAGCGTTATTTCAGTTTTTGAAAAAAAAATATGGTGACCGAGTTGGAATTTTTGGCGACTTTTTAAAAAAGTACGTCCGCCAAAAAGTGACTTACAAAATACACTGTTTTCTGTATACTAAACATAGTACTGTATATTGTAGGAACTGTACATTGCTGTTGGTATCTCAGGAGCAATTCAACATTTAGCTGGAATGAAAGACAGCAAGGTACATGAAGTTTTAGCCAAATTAATTACACAGTTATCATGGCAGTTTAATAGTGAAGTGTGTCAGTTTCTCTGGTAAAGGATAACCATCAATTAAGTGTTAGTTCCTTATAGTTACACTACTTCTTACGATGATCGACGTGTTCAGGTACGCGACATCTGTTGATAGTTTAGTTCCAGTTGACCTCCGTGACAACAAGAACGTCTGTTGATAGTTTAGTTCCGGTTGGCCTCCGTGACAACAAGAACGTCTGTTGACAGTTTAGTTCCGGTTGGCCTCCGTGACAACAAAAACGTCTGTTGATAGTTTAGTTCCAGTTGGACTCTGTGACAACAAGAACGTCTGTTGACAGTTTAGTTCCGGTTGGATTCCATGACAACAAGAACGTCTGTTGACAGTTTAGTTCCGGTTGGCCTCCGTGACAACAAGAACGTCTGTTAAATAATTTAGTTCCGGTTGGCCTCCGTGACAACAAGAACGTCTGTTGATAGTTTAGTTCCAGTTGGCCTCCGTGACAACAAGAACTTTTATTGCTTAAGCTCTCTTTTATAGTGTATATATCACCTTTCTAAACCATTTCCAAACAAACATTTTGAAAATCTACCAAATAATTGTTCTGTTATTAAACTTCAAAGCTATTGAAAAACCCACGCCCTTTCCAAGTTACCGAGTACGGGAAGTCTGGTAACTGATTGTGAAATAGGGGGAACCCAAGAAAACTGCGCCCCAGTTTATGCCCACGTTTTGCGAATAAATGTAAACAACACGGTCCGAGTTGCTGTCAAATTTCAATACAAACTTCTTGTTTACATTCATCCGCAATTTAATGTAATTCAAGTTTTACGCAATAACCATCTTACTTGTCTCGTCAGCCATGTCAAAAAGAAGGTGAGGGCTATCCCTTTTATACCAACGGTCCCTGTTTAGCAGTAAATCGAACTCTCCGCGATTTGCAGTTGAACGATCGCACTTACATATCCTATGATTACTACTAGTATTGAGAAATATCTAAGTTTTACACCATTTGGAGTGAAAAAAAGAATATTTTTAATCGAATTTTCTCTAAGGCATAAGACGTTTGTAAAACTGGCTCATAATACTTAATTTCTAAATAAATAATTTCATTATTATTCTAACAGCTAATTGTCGCTATTAACAAGGACCCCGAGGCACCAATTTTTCAAGGTTTGTGGTAAATCATTTATTTGTGGTGGTAAGAACGTCGGTTTCAATATTTTAACTGATCCGTAAGAGGCCGCCTTCATTTCGATCTAACAGCAACTGATGATGTTACCAATTATCTGCTGTACCAATATCTGCGGTAGTTAAATTTAGACAACTGATCCTTTTCGAGTTCCCAGTTGCTGCTGATTTGATGACTACAAAAAATCTTCACGTGTGCGGAAAGTCGCACACGCCACTCGACCATGCAGACTGCCGAGGAAATGTACATTGATTATAAAAATTTATGCTTAAATGGAATTAAATATTTTTCGAAACTAAGACAAAAATGGTTAGTATGAAATATTAAGCCGCTTTTGAATAACAATTTGGTTGTACAGCCGTGAGTATCAGATTATTGTGGCCGGATTCTCTTACCTGCTCCTTACACAACACATACAAACTAAATCACTTGGTAATGGGAAAATGATAATTGATCAAATGAAGCAAAATACTAAAGATTATAATAAGGATGAAATCAACTGAGACTGTAAGGTTTATAATAAACATTGTAAAACAAGCAAGGTAAATCAACTGTTTTTTATGAACTAAAGGATGAACAAAGATTTTTTTTTCAGTTGCCGATTATGGAATTGTTGCTGACCTTTTTAAGGTAACTCAGTTTGCACCATTAAATTATATTTTTGTCGAGTGTTTAAACGTTATCGTAATGATTGCGATGATGCTGATAGTGATAGTGATGATATTGATCATAGGTAATGGTCTTGATCGTGATGGAGTTAGTGTTGATCGTGATGGAGTTGGCGTAGATCGTGTGTGAGTTGTCTTTAATCGTGATGGAGTTGGCGTTGATCGTGATGGAGTTGGCGTTGATCGTGATGGAGTTGGCGTTGATCGTGATGGAGTTGGCGTTGATCGTAATAGAGTTGCCGTTGATCGTGATGGAGTTGCTGTTAATCGTGATGGAGTTGCTGTTGATCGTGATGGAGTTGCTGTTGATCGTAACATTGATAGTGATGGTGTTGATTGTGATGACGGCGTTGATCATAATGGTGATGGCGTTGATTGTGATCATGATAGTTGTGGTGTTGATCATTAAAGTTATGATGTTCAATATGATTGAGATGTTAATTGTTTACACGGTCATGACGACGATTCTGAACGGATGAAGATGAATCGAAGCTAGTGTTGTTATTTCTCTGTCAGTGTTCTGAAACGTTTTGTTAAATTCTGCCATGTTGCTTTTTAGGCCTTACCGGAGATGACTGACAAGATCGAAAAGAAGCAATAGCCCAGTATCTTGTCCGTGTGTGACTGAAATCCAATATTTTGAAAATGAGTTTACGTTGTCACTATTTACGAGCGCAGTTCATCCTGCGTTGTTTATTATATTCTATTGGGCTTGTAAATTATGTTGAAGCAGAATAAATTCAACTTTGTGGTTCTTTTCTCACTGTGCATGTCGAAATATTACTCTAATTTGTTTAGAACTGTGAGTGTGCGTTTCTTTCAGTCTTATACATTACATGTCAGATACCTCAAGTATGTATGAGGAACTATATAAGGTTATAATTTTTTTACACCGCTTAAGATAAAGACTCATAGGCGAACATGGTTGGCCCAGTTTTAAGGTGTTCCATCTCCAGGGATTAAAAGATTCTCATCTGCTTAACACTACAGAAATTAGAGATAAGCGTCAGCTCCATGAGCCACTTGGCTCGTAAAGGGTTTAGCTTCATTGTGGTGATCATGGCCGTAGCCAGGGGGGGGGGGACGTTCCACTGAAATCTTAAGAAAGCTCTAATAATCTATTTAAAATTAACGTATTTCTTTGATCCGCGTTCATGCAGAGGTGCTATATATATATCTAGCGAGTTAACAGGAATGGGGCCTGATGGGTTAAAGGGTAAAGGTGGAGAATTAAGGTAATCTATTATCTCTACTATATAAAAACCCGGAGATCTAGGAATGGCATGTAGGGACCATTTCATACGAGGCATGCTCACGTGACAGTGATCAGCATTCCTCAACTAATTTTCGGAAGAGTGGTTTAATCCATCAAAACACAAAAATTGTGTTTGTTTCGTTGGTGTTTTTGGTCATTTGCTGGTGCCTGAGCTCATCATTAAGGGCGAAGAAGGCTTAAACCTTGCCAATTTTGAAGAACTGTTTATTGAACTGTGAACTGACAAAAGCACAAGTTTGGTCCGGTCAAATAGATCAGCCAGCAGTTTGTCATTCATGGACAAGGGGCCGAAATGGCAAATATACCTGATCTCGCCAGCTGCAATCTGTATTTCTGCGATTTCTGCCAAACGGTAGATCTACAGGAATGACTTTTTCGGCAGAATGCACGCCTGGTCGGAGACTTAAAGAATATCTCTGTTAGGGGGTTTGGGTTTCTCCTGCGCAAAAACTCCTCAAGTTTCCCAGAATGCAATGCGCGAACCGCATAGTTAATGAGTGAGTTGGTAAACTGAATTGTTGAGTGAAAAAAACAAAGTGCATGGGAGCAGAGCAAAATGCGCTATTAATTTTCACTGAATTTCGAGTTGTTCTCGAGAAATAATCATTTTAATAGAGATTCTAGGCGGTTATGTTTGCAGGTAAGTCAAGAATTTTAATGTCGTTAAATCGCGCGCTTTTTCAATTCTGCTAAATTTTATCACTTTTGCACTGTTTTTCTTAAATAAAGTATCAAATTGGTTTGTTTTTTATTTTACCTAGTTCTTTATATGTCTGAGAAACTCATTTGCGTAATGTTTTTTATAACGAAACCAAAAATGACGTGGTAATTAAGGAGTTTGATTTTGTCGCCGGAAAGGGGGTTAACCGTTTCTAGCTGCGCTTTAAAAAAGATAATTATCTCCTTTTGTTTTGCTTATAATTAGAGCCTTAATAAAAATGTTAGTAAAGTCACTCAAATGGTGGCCACCGTCAAAAAATCGATTTTTGCTCACAAAATTTCAAATTTAAGCTGTCGTAAATGTTGCGTAAAGATACGCTTCTTATGACGATCGTAAGACGTAAGGCCAAAAGAAAAGCTTTATGTCGGCGTAAAGACAAGCAAAGCATTTGCAGAGAAGCTTTACGACGGTACTTCACTTCCGCGAATACGTTACGCTATTATATATTAATTGCGATTCTGAGCTGGTGATTCCACGTTATATTGCCGGCCAGTTGAGTGAAAATATATTCCAAATTGGTGGAGTGACGCAGCCACGGAGCCAGTGTGAGAATTCTATTTTTCTCAATGCCGGTGATTCCACATTATATCACGTCTCTCTCCCTGATCAAAATGTTAACTGTAGGGCGATACATTGACGTATTGCAAGAATTGCTAGATACAATACCACGTATATATAATCACACCACTGGAATGGCCCCGAACTGAGGTCCTTCAGAAGTCCGTGTAATGACTCTTGTTTTACTGACCACCATGTGTGCTAAACTGGAACTTTATAATACCACTAATAGACTACTGTTTACTTATTCAATAGCGTAGTTATTTCGTGCCATAATTCGTACAAACCAACCATTTACATGTAAAATCAAGTGGCAGCTGACGCAATATTTTTAATTGAGTTTAACAATAGATTTGCTTCTTAACTTGTCCAACAGGTTTATGTTTGTACGAGTCACATGAGGGTAATATTTAGTGTTGCTGCGCTGCCCTATTGGATTTGCCACAGATGTTTGATTAAACATAACTATAGTACAGCGGAAAAATAAGCGAGACGGTTTCAGCTCTTCATCACCAGGGTACCTAAATTGCGTGCTTTCGGGTTCGTTTATGACGTCATAAGTGAGCGTCCATCGCGCAATACAATTGTGACGCATGCGGTATCAGTTTTAAGTCATGAAGATTATTTTGCTTGTTTTGACCTCACTTCTTTCCAAAGGTACGTTCTTATTTCTGTGAGCTGTTTGAAATGATGAGAAATGAAACATTGGAAACATTGAAAAACAATTCTGGACGTTTGTTTTTTGAGTAGATTCTCTTTTTTATCCATGATTGGAGCAAAACTTTTAAAATGGGATACTTGTATAAATTAGTGGGACAACAGATATAAAATTGATGCTTCTGTGATTTTATTGTGCACATTGCAAGCGTAAATAGAAATGTTCAGTAAAGTTTCAAGTAGAAACATTTTCACTTTATTTCATCCATAGCCCGAACTTGCTCTTAAATTGTTTTGGCCAATCTGAGCCTCCTTGTTTGTCCGTCGTCATGGGGTTTATTTTTATGTTTTGTTTTATAGTGTACACCTTGAAATGTCACCAATGCAATTATGAGAGGACAGTGCAACATTGTGTTGACAGATACGACGAACCAGAACAATGTCGGCCTTATCAGAAATCTTGCTTTCTTGAGAGAAAAGCAATCGGCCGTCCAAATGGTCCCAGGTATTTCAAAATGGGTTGCGGTGAATCCTACAGCGACCCTGAAGGGTGCCAAGGATCGCGATGTGTGGAATGGTGCAAAGTGGATATGTGTAACTCACAAGTCCTTGCCTTGAAGCATGGTTACAAGCCACCTCACAATGGCGGGAAGGGTGGTAAAACTGTAATCGTACGCTCCAAGTCAGTCTTCTGTTCTGTTGGGATTTTGTGCAGTGGTGTGGACAGTGTTACTGCGCATGCTCAAATTTTGTGGCTTAGTTTGTTAGTATTTATAATGTTTTTTCGAAAATTTCTCTTCTTGGTCTAATTTACAAATGTAAAGAAAGAATATAAAAGCAAACTGTTGGTATTTTAATTATAAACCTAGCTGAACAAAACTAATAATTCATAACGATTGCTATCTCATGTTGTATCGGTCGGCCTCCATTATTATCTAGAGGCAAGAATACGATCTCAAGGGCGCACAACTTAAGAGGGCATTAGGGTTAAAATTTTGGTGGATAGTGAAAGAGTTGAGAAGGAGATTTGAAGAGGAAAATTTTTAAGGACAAGCCCCAAACCGTCTCGCCGGACCAGGTGCAAGTGCAACTTTGGTTTCAGGACGGTTTGACGATTTTCTATATGCACTTTTAAATATCTCTTACTCGGATCTCAGCTTCAAGGTATCTATTTTACGATCCTAGTGGCCCAATGAGCCACCGCTTATCTCCTGTTTATTTATTGTTGAGCGGCTGTGAACCTTTGACTCCCCCTGTACCAGACACTAATCCATAGCAGACTATAGCTCCCAGCTCGCGCTGGTACTCATTTACCTACCCAGGGAGAATGGAAAACTGATTTGGCTTAGATGGAAAAGAAGGTCACACAAATATTCGATTCGCCGCAAACTTTTTGAAAAAGGTTCTATTAACCCTTTCACTCCCAATTTTCAGTTGTGTTGTTAAATTCTCCCAGCGTTAGACCATACTTTTCAGTGAGAATATTTGAGAGAATTTTAAGTTTAATCTTTAACTGTTTGCTTTGTTTAATCAATTCTCATTATCTCATTACCAAATTGTTTTATATCATGATGTAAGGAAAAGTTGGTTGCTGATAACTACTGGGACTGAAAGGGTTAAAGACGCTAATATAAAAGCTTGTTGTTTTAATAGTTTTATTTGTATTTATTTAAAACATAAAAATGCCTATCAGCGAGAACAAAAAGGCACTTTTTGGCCATAAACCATGAATCAATCCTACATTTTTTTTAGATTCATCATTCATTCTTTTTTATCCAATATTCAATTTTTTTGCATCTAGCTTTTTAAGCACTAGTACTTTTTAATTAATGCTTTTTGATTTTTTAACTTTGATGCAAATATTAATCTCAAATTAAATGTTTCATTAACTTTTTTTTCCATTCATTCTAGCTTTAAACTATATGATAAAAAAAATTATTTAACGTTGTTGAAGGGAAGGGGTAACAAATTTTTCCCTAGTTTGTTGTACACTGCAAAATATTGAATCACGTTCAAATCATTAGAGAAATTGCAAGTCAACTATTTCAGGCAGTGACAAATTGGTCTTTTGTCAAAACAACAATACACTCTTTTTTTGTTATAAGAACCTTTTTTATAAGAACATGAGGCTGAAAATCGGCCAAAATTTAAGAACATGCTAAGAACGTACCTGAGGCTGAGAAATTGCTGAGAACTTTATTGTTACAATACGGCAAAAATTCATGTAATCAGCACGTATTCAAT
>JAOTRI020089047.1:0-16029 GCA_028564885.2 Zoanthus sanctaehelenae
ACTCTCATCCACTTAACACTACAGAAACCGGAGATAAGCGCCGGCTCCATGGGCCACTAGGCTTGAAAGGATTTAGCATTTTGGTATTACTTGCCAAATTGATACAAGATACTACTGACGTTCTGGTTTAAACTTAAAACTCGCCCAAAATTGTCAGATACAGGATTTTAAAATCAAAATCCACTTTATCTTGTAGAAGAAAATCAATCTTTGCCATTCGACAAAGAAAGTTGAGGCTGTAAGTTTACAAAACATACAGCAAACTTTGCTGCCGTTTCGCATACTCTTAAAACCATACTAAACCGGCTTTCACTGCTCTTGCTGTAGTTTGAGCCTTGGAAAAAAAGACTTTAGTTTTATTAAAATTAAAACATTTACAAATATAATGTCTGCAAATTAAATTTAACATTTAAGATTTGATTATTTGGAAACTTAAGGCGATCAAGATCTATCCGTTTGTAGCAGTCTGAAAAATCAGTCTCGGTGACCTATTTTGAAATAATTCTGAATGAGATATTAAGGAATTAAGGCTCTCTTCTTACGTCTATTTTCGCAAACCGTGCTGGCCAATCAGATATTTGATTTAGACCGGGCTATATATTAATATTAATTGCAATTTCCAAGTTATTACATTTCTCATATCACCGGAGTTCTGAGAACACCACAAATTCCATCCTTTCACTACACCCTCTATTTATTTATTTTTTTCCCTTCTTCATTTTATTTAAATAGAGAAATATATATATCTAAATATGTTAAACACAACCGAATAACAACCATAAGTCGATATAACATGCACTTATAATGCTATAACGCCTATATTTCCATCACATTAAAACGCCTTCATCAGGGCGACTTATCATATATAAGCGTTATCAACTTATAGTTGACTCAGTTGTATTAATGTTTTTATTTTCTGAGAAATCATAATTACTATCAGTGAATGATATTTTGCGCAATTGAAAAATAAATGATATTTTTGTTGACAAATAACCTTGTCTCGAATATCAAAAATATAGTTTGAAAAAAGAGTTAAAGCGATATATTCATAATCCATTACTAGTTTGATTTACTCTATTGCACTAAATGCTTTCATTCCGTCCCTTACAATTGATTTTCAACAGAAAACCAAATCATTTAAACAATACGGCTTCTTTTTTACTCAAACAAGACGTATGAGAGATGGAAAGCAGAAAGTCAAGTGTGGGTTGGGTCTTTATTACCATAATTTCTCCAGTGGTTAACGGATGACAGTTCATAACTTTCAATGAGCTTTAGTATATAGCTATCTGGAAATTCAAAGTTATATTCAGAAGCAAAACTTCAAAAATCGCTTGCTTTCCAAAAAAAGTAAACTCGTTATTAATTTCGGCCGATTTGGTTACTTCAAACATCTAAAATTTCACACAAAGCCAATGTAAGAACTAATTACTTTTGTAGGATTCTTTGATTGGGCTCAACTTACCTCCTTTAAAGAAATGTGTGTTTTCCTTTATATCATAAAAGCTGAAAATTTTAATCTAAGAAGTCCTCTGTCACGAAGCTGTTACTTATTAAATCTGTTCTTTTCCCTTCTTAATCTAATGGCAGCACTTTTATCTTTTTCCTGTATGGAGACATCTAATCTATGTTGGAATGTTGTATCCATAGTAAATTATATTTCGAAAGCTGAGCGTTTTGGAAGAGGAGTTTTTTCAGAATATCTCCGTCATGATTGGCTAAGAGAGAACATACCTTGATGGGTATTGTGTGTTCGTTTGTTTAAAAAAAAGGAAAAATTCCAGCAAAAGCTTATTTTTTTGACGAAGAAAGGAATAATATTTGTAAAAAGTAAAAGAAATATTGTATAAATGCTATATGTATTCATCAACAATAGGTAAACAAACAATAACAATATAACTGAAACTATAATTTAAAAAATGTTTCGAGAAAGAGGATTTTATTGTTTTTTTTATGTTGACTTCACTTGAAACTACATAAACGGAGAGTTTCTGTTTTGTGTCCAATCTTCTCTCATTTTTATTTCAAACCAAAATAAAGCTACTGTTGTAAGTTACCAAGACAACGTGTGCTTTGAAAGTGTCGTCCATCTATTTACCATGGTCGATAGGCTTTATTTTATCACCTAACAACAAGACAAACTCTTCAGCTATCGAAGGCAGAGTACAGGAAAAAATAATCAGTCAATCGACAAGCAAGTGCATGTATAAGAAACATACTTTAAATTTAAACACGACAATGAAATAAATTGTTAAAGTTTGAAATATTTTAAATATTTATTAAGAAAACTAATATCATGCTAAAAAAAATGTTTTGAATTTAAGCATTTGCAATGTAGTCCGTAAGATTTTAATCCCATTCAAGACTTCAATATCATGATTAAACACTGAATGTAAAACTTGAAAAATAATTTCATCTGAGCCGTTAATATTTTTTCCTTCTTAACAATTTAAATTCATTTTAAACTTAAAGCATAAAATGATATTTGTTAAATTCTCGCAACTCTTTTATTTATATATATACAGTTTGAGATGTCTTAAATTTTCTTCTTTTCAAAAAAGTTTAACCAAGGAAAACCTTTTTTTATCATAACCAAATCTCTTGTTTTGTATGAGATATTATAGGAAAATTAAAGTATTGATAACTACTAATACTGCCTGGGGCTGAAAGGTATTTTAAGCTTTCCCAGCTGAAGAATGAGAGGCTCTTGAATTGTTGTCTTATGATAATTGTCTACAAAAAGAACTGACTTTGAATTCTTGATTCATTAGCAACAAACAAGCATTCGTAAGACAGAAAAGCTCATAAACACTTTCTGTTCTAAAGTAAGTAAGATGAAAGATATGTACTGTAATTTACTGATGTCAAGTGTATGAGATAACAATTTAAATGGTATTGTATCCTTTCTATCATAATTGAAACTGACCAGCAAGAAGGTATTATCCTTCAAACAATAAATAGCTTGCTGCAAATATTGTGTATACACTTACAGCTTATACTTATAGGAGGCATGCCGAGGCAAAAGAGATCACTGTCCTTCATAACGGCATCTTTCCTCCTTATGTTTCCACAACCCCCTCCCCCTCCTTTTTCTCTTTCAATATAGTGATATAGCAATAGATATATACAAGTTCTCCCCTCGATGCTTTTCAGAACCTCTTTACAAGAGTATACAATTGACGTCAGAGAGTTAATTTTAGAAAAGAAATTCTTTCTGAGCCGTGAGGTTGAATCTCCATAAAAAAAAGTTTAACCTTCAGTTGTCTCAAGTCATTATCTTCTCAAAAAATTTCATACGTATTTAGTGATCACGCATTTTATGTAATTTGTTAAGAGACGAATGAAACATGAAGTTAGAAAAACTAAGTCCTTGAAATCGTTATCGTAAAATGTCCCTCCTTGTTTTACTATAATCGCAAACAATATTGAATTATCGGATTGTTGGCCTTTGGATTTGGAGTTGGCTTTGCCTGATTATACGTAGGTCAATTGCTACAAACGATTTCTTCTGTTGCTAAGATACGGCTTGCGTCAAACCTCCTTTGACTACAACAAAGTACTGTTTATCTTTTATTGGTTAGCTTACCTGTATTATTTGACTTCTTAAAAGCTGCTGCTGTATAAGTAAAAAGAGCTAGGACTGAGCTCCAGTCTACATTGAAATTTGAAATAAAAATATTTAGCATTATATATATATATATATATGTATTACTAATCAAGTCTGAGTTTGAACTTTTCAATTCTTGCTAGTTACTTTTTAACGGCCGGTGTGTTCTCACGAATTGCGTCGTTTTGACGGCTTTGATTCTGATGGTTATAAACTAAGATGTTAAATTATTTTGATGTTAAAATTCAAAGATTTGTTTATGTTATGACGCTGTTTAAATTTTGTTAAAGATTTTTTAATAAAAAAAAGGAAATAAAATCTAAAATGTTACTTTTATTAGAAAATGTGTACATAGCTGATAGAGCTAACAAGATAATATGCCAAATAATTCAAAAGTTGATGGTTTAAACACTCGGGAAATGTTTTTATTTCTCTTTTTAATTTTATTTCATGGATGGCGTCAGACAGTTAAAAAATTCTTTTCACTACGGTGCAAAATTTATTCTTTTCTAAATCTGTTTCTGTAGAAACACCGACGCAACACCTATATAATGATGGAGTGAAGAATTGATCATGATGTAAACTCATCCACTCGCTTTCTCAGTAACATGTATAAACTTTTAATTGAGAATTGAGTAAATATTCGAGGCTTTAAAATGTGTTGTTTTTTCTGAACTCAAACTCATGACGATGCTTCGCATGTTTTTGGTTGACAAATCCACAACACTTGGCTGTTCAAAATTACTTTCAAACGTTGAACTTGAAGATTTAATATTTAATACATGGTATATATTTATAAAGGATGTATTATTTTAAAGTGCTGTTGTAGATTTTATTTTGATTTTATTTTGATTTTATTTTTTAAATAAATGACAAATAAAGCACTTTGAACTTTGAAAAGAAAAACAAACAAAATCAAACAAAAATATCAAAAAAAATTCTTAAAGCAAAAAGGTGAGAGCTGGGAAGATAATGCAGACATTAGCATAACTTGCGAAAAATCAATAGCAATGATGATCTGTTCTTTTTTTATTTTTCACTTCAATTGGTTCTTGTTTTGACACGTATTTTAACAACTTTTCGGTTCATGAACCATCGTTTAAATTACTTGTACCTCTGTTTTAATGCGACTCTACTGGCTTGAAACCATTCTTTTGAAATGACTTCGATTTCCATAAGACTGAAACTAAATATAGAACTCATTTTCATATAAAAGTTTTCCCACTTAGACCCGTTTTGAAACAGTGGTACAAAATGGCATATTGAGAATAATTTTCGTCTTGCCTGGGGCGTAATATTTATTCATGCAGTTTCATTGTATACGTTACAATAGAAGTTATAAAGTTTGGGTAACGGTTAGTTAGATTGCATTGTTGAATAATAGTTTCTTAATACAGAAATTTACCGAACAAGCTTTGGAAGTTGATCTGATACACCTTTCTTGATTTTTTTTTATGGTACGTAAGTTATCTTGGGTGGGGTCGAATTGTTGCTGAAGTCTTGAATGAATACTGCATGGGATATAAGTTCTTTGAAACATCTTTGGTGCCGAAAGCTGTAGGCCCTAATTGTGAGGAATTTCTTCTGCTACAGCAGATTTCCTCTGCTGACTAAGAAACTGCGCACTTGTCATTAAATTTGCTCAAGTCATATGTTCCTTCTGATTGTGTTAAATTTTACACAAAAGTTGTATATTTCTTCGACAATTATTATATTTCACCCAACAAGTCGTATATTTCTTGAAGTAGTCGTATATTTGGATAAAAAGTTGTATATTTTCAAAAAGTGCTCATATATTTGTGCGTCAAGTCGTGTATATCGCTCAAGAAGTCTAATATATCTGCAAGAAGTCATACTTTCAAACAATTTTCTTTACATACATTCCACCCAATAAAGTATGGTTCAGTAATGCCTCGTATATAGGTATCGAATTTCAGTATTACAGTATATACAGTGCGTTATTCGGTTCTGTTCGATTTTGATTTTTCCCCCAACTTAAAAATTCTCAAAAAATAACTAAAACCTAAAAACATTCACTATTTATGTAATATCAGACCAGCAGATGTACAATTTAGTTTAGAATTATCGTCAACTGTATGTCAACAAAATGCTGGCCCTACCCTTTGATAATAATATTTACAAACTTCAAAATTTAGACAAAAAAATCTTGGTCCTCAGCCAGCTTCTAACGTTCTTCTCTGCCAACTTGTCTGCTAAATGTTTCATAAACATTTTAATTGCATTCTTCAATATTACAATTCTTTATATTTTAATTTGATAAAAGTATCCAATTTGAAAGAAAAGGTTGAAACAATTAACCAGCTACTCTGTGCCTAGAATCACCAATTTTATGCTTTTTATCTATTAACATTGATAACTTATCGTTTAGGTATGGTTTAGGTATGTCATATATATTAATTAGCACATGTTTTCACGATTTTTTTTCTTAACTTTTTTTACACTGTTTGGAAATTTGATGAAACGCTCTCTTCGTGGTTCATTGATTGCTTATAAATACAACTACAGGGACCGCGCAGTGATTTCAGAAGTGGTGGGGCTATGGGACTCGGTCTCGGAGGATGTATTTTTTGGGGGCCATATTCCTGTGTTTCCTGAGTCACCGAATAATAGGCGAAATGTTCATTAGGCGTTAAACTACTAAAGATTTTCCAGGAAAATTTCTTAAAGCATGCGGGGACCTCTTCGATGAGTAAAATAAAAATTGAGTGAGCTAATTTTTGTTAGACGCTAAACTCTTTTGGAGTCCTAGAAAACACACTTTTCAGTATAACCCAAGGACACGATAAAATGTCGTACGTACACACTAGCAAGATACATGTGAACGCACGGAGACTTACATTTGCTATTTTGCTGGTCGGTTTACTAGACTCAACACATAATTATTCACCAATAGATGATTAGGTGCTCTTGATACAAATTAACAATAAATAAATAATTTTAGTTTATACCTTTAAAATAGAATATAATATCATATCATTTTTGTAATTCTTCGCTCATCGTCATTGTCCCAATTTATTGTTTTTAGAGTTTATGACTGTAGCGGTTTGCAACGCGATAACGGTGAATACTCCAACTTAGAGGGTGATTACATGAGACCGGGATGAAGTCAGACCGGGACAAGGTTAGAACGTTACAACGACATTACATGAGACCGGGATGAATATCGCGCGTAATTGTCGGCATGAAATGCGTAGGCCACTAAAAGTCTTTCATCTACAAAGTACGTTTAGCATTGAGAGCACTGCAAATTTTTGCGCATGCCAGACCGCTTATGCAGGTCTCCTTCGGCACAAAAATTCAGACCGGTCTAAAAATATTTGCGATTACACGTCGTCCCGGTTTAAAGTTGGCCCGGTCTGAGATTTTTGTTTCGGTATATTTCCCGAAACGAGTCGTCCCGGTCTGGATTGAGTTTTTGTACCGGTCTCACGGCATGTAATCAGATAAAAGGATTTGTATGCGGACCGATCTAAACTTGTCCCGGTATGACTTCATCCCGGTCTCATGTAATCACCCTCTTAGTTCCTCAATGTCTTCATGTACATTGTCTGGATAATTTTAAAATGGAAATAATACTGATTTGCAATGTATGATTTTTAATCTCTGTAATATACTGGTAGTTTACTTATCTCTTTGTGTGCGTTTCTCTGTTTTCTTTGTTCTTGTGTCCCTGACCTAAACATTTAAACATCTTTTCTTTTAACTGGCTGCCTGGCATTTTAACTCTTAGGTTATTTCGGGCAGCCAGCGCCCCTATCATTGGCTGTACTATTGTTATAAATTTTTATTTCATGTATGTTATGGGGTGAAATAAAGTGTTGTTGATGTTGTTGTTGGCGGGACCAGCTGAGTGTTTTAAGTTCTTAAGGCGTGGATTTGCGATCATAAATACATGGACAGAAAGTTAATGTCCTTGGGCAAATGTTTAAGTGATGGGGCTTTTGCCTACACAGGCCACATTGTGTGCCTTCCATGTAAAACTGTTATGTCCATTATCATTACAAATTATTACACTTTACAGGGATAAGAAAATCTCTCGGTGCAATAGGTAAAATAAGTAAAACTAGAAACGTATTTATTTGAGCAGAATTTATTATAATCTCATGTAATGTATATTAAATATCTTTACATCTTCTCTATAAATTAGTTACACAATTTAGATTTTGAAATGTTTGTTTTTCATATTTATTCAAAAGTGGTTGATGTTCAATTTTGAAACTCATCTCGGAAAAATGATCCGTTTAATACATTTTGTTACCTTTAAACGATAAAGTACTTTTTCAACCACAAAAAGAGAAAAAAAATACATAAGCCTATACTCACGCAACTTGCATGAAAAATGTCACAGAATATTCATCATCAAACGTAGTTTTACATGGCACGTTTCAAGGAGTTAAATTATATTGTGTATATCTCATTTGAAAACAAGTATTTTTTCAACAAACTCATTTAACTATTTTTATATTAGAAATGCAGTTACTAAAATTTACTCAATATCTTAGAGCCACAGTTACGGCTGCTTAAATTATCAAAAGAAGAATTAACCTGTTGTTCCCATATTCCAAAAGACATAAAAATGTCTCCTATTATGCATTATGGTTATTTTATTTGGATCCCTATATGTGAAAGTTTCAGTTCAATAGAAAAAAATTGCGTCGTCTATATTGTCACAGTTTCACTTACAGAAATCTGGCAGGAAATCGAAAACCATTGTTTTTTTAAAAAAACTCAAAAAAGCGGAAAAACAGAATACTAAAATACTGTATACATAAACCAAAACTATGTGCGTTACAAAAGAAAGAAATTAAGTCACAGAAAGCTATTTAGCGTATAGTAATAGCAATTCTCAAAACTATGAACGTTTTATCTACTGAATATGTAATATTGCTAGCTCATAAATAGAATCTTAAAAGGACAGTAAAAAAAATTCCAAAAAACTGAGGACTTGATAAAACGTTCCAGTAAAAAGTTACAAAAGATAATTTTCCGCTTTTATCAAATAACACTATGTGTAACTTTTGCATTATATTTCCACAAAATGTTTCAAAAATCATACAACTTTCTAAAGTTTTGAAAGCGTTCAAGTATCTCAATAAGTTATCCAATAATTTGTATTTATGCTTAGTTAATGCCACATAAACTTTCACGACACGTAAGTTGAAATGAAATTAATAAATTTTTGCATTCATTAATATTTCAGAACAGCAAATCATTGTCAGACCTTTTTTTAATTTGTATCATCTTCGACCAAGAAAATTATTCATTTAATTGTCCAATTTTTACAACCGCAAACAACGAAAAGACTAAGTGCAAAATATAGATATTTCCTATTTCTACAAAGAGAGAAAAAGAAGTACTTTTTGAGTCATTACGAATTAATTTTAGTAGTTTTTAGGCTCAAAACTAATCTGGTATGCGTACAGTTTCTCTTGCGATCAATTTGAAATAAAAACAATTCTTATGGCATGCAAAATTTTGGAGGGACAAGCAAAGAGTAATATGCTATTTATGGAATTGGTAATTCTATCAATAGTCGTAGCCTTCCATAACCCGTAAAGTTTCTCTGACCATGCATGTTCATAAATGGCGACCATTTAGTATTCTTATGTCTTTATTAAAATTAGGCGCACTAGGCTTGTATTCGAGCAGAAAGCTCAAAAGAACATTATAGCCTAAATGTGGTTATATATATATATAGTTAAGCTAATTTGAATGAAGATTAAATATTTAGTTATTTAAATGATCGCCATTCACGAAATAGGTCTATTAATAGAATTGTCGTTGTTTTTTAGAGACTTAATTATTTCCCTTTTGTTTTTTTAGGGCCAAGTTCAACTTTAACCATAAAATTGTCTTGGTTTTCTTCATTGTAAGCTTTGTTCATGTAATCTCGCCCTTCATCAGCTATTCTTTCATGGCTGTTCATCTGTGCTCGTTTACTGAGCCGCACGTGCGAGTTCATGTCCCTTCGTCTACAACAAAGGCAAAGGAAAGTCAAGATTTCAGTATAGCCTTCGATCATGATTTTTGTTTTTTCCTACTTTGCTTGTGGGTTCGCATCATAACGCATTTACTTTTGAACTAGTAGCTAAACAATGCCGATCAATACATAAGTAGGCAAAAACTCTATAAATTGTATTAGCACCAATTTTTGTATCGGCCATGTTTAAATCAGATATAGCTACTTCATACTTTAATTGAGTGCAGATTCATTTGTACTGGTCAAAATATCTCACAATATAGCAGTTTTAAAATCATTTAGGTTCTGGCTTGAACCGAAAGCTCAAGTTTAAACGTTTGTATGCACTGTGTAAACGAAAGTTTAAAATTGTTATATTTTGATACTTCATACTTTGTTATCGACATATCATGCAAGATAATAGAATGCAAGTTTAAATCTAAAATGTTCTAATGACCCATAGACCTCATAGACCTCATAGACCTCATAGACCTCATAGACCAGAAAGTAAATAATTTCGTAGCTAATTAATAGTATGTCATCGTCAGGTTAAAATGAAAGAACCGAATAATCTTTCCAATCTTTCAAATCAAGTTACACCATAAAAATGTAATTTAATTGTTTTTGTTTGTTAGAAGTATAAGCACATTTTATACATACGAAAATACCAGACCTGATAGATACACGACTGACATTTGGTGTGTTTTCAAGGTAATCCTCACAACAATTTGTGCTACCGATCTCAAATAACGTTGGTTCACAGATGTGCTCGGACTACTGAATTTAGTCTAAATTGAATTTTAAAGCGAGAATGAAATTCATTACATTGCACATGGGTAGCATTTGTAAGTTTTCAACTGTATGGAGCAGATAAAATGCAAATAGAAAAAAACAGTACTAGTTTACATTTGTGGCTTCACATCTCAGAGTCACAGTGAAAGCAACAATGGTATTGCAGAGGATATATATTCACCTTTCTTTTACGTTTTTCTGTTGTGATGACAAAACTTGCGCATGCGTACATAATCATAGAATGAATCTGAATCAGAGAAGTCAAAAAAGCATAAGACCAACCTTTTCTGGGTAATGACAACAACAGCCACCACGACTAATATTAACACAACAGCAGCAACAATTCCGACAATGGCTCCTGCAGACAAACCTAAATACATGATAAAAACGCTGTCGTTAGATAAAAGTGCACTTGATATTCGTATCTGTATTTTCTTACAATAATTAATTGAAAATCATTGCCTTGGTAATTCATTAACTTTATAACCGCCACTATCGCAGCCATTGAAGTAACCATCAACGTCAACAAACTTATAATAATTCAGTACTCTCTTTTCATTTTTCAAATTTTCAAACCGGTATAACACTCCGAAAGATTATTATTGCCATGACGGATACTTATACCTTCGGAATTTGGAATAAATAAAACGAGTATCTTCGTAACTCCTTCGCCACCATCAGCGCTATACTGTCAATTCTAAACTATCGTCGCCATTATCGATTATCGTAACCATAAAATATAGTATTACTTTCAACATTGTCAAATCTACGTCGATATTTTAGAGTACAATCCTTACAATTTCATTTCATTGCTGTTTCATTCAGAAATGAGAAACTTATTGGCAATTTATCTAACTGAGTATACCTATATTCATGTGCAAAAAAAGAAAAATAATATAATGAAAACGGACGAGATACAAGTACAAAACAAAAAAACACGAAATAGACAGTTTTTTTAACTTTAGATTTTTTATCCAACTCACCTGTCGGAGCCTTTGCTTTGGGCTTTTCTAAAACAAGAAAAGTGAGAAACTGTTAAATGATATTCAGCGGTGCTGACCTTTTCTATACGTTTTCAGTTTTAAAGTATCCGACATTAATACAAAATATTTGTAATATTATTGTTTTTGCTGCTGTTGTTGTTAACTTCAATATGAAATTCAAAGTCAACGTCTTAATCATTGCAGTTATCATTGTTGTTAGGGCTAATACTATTTGTAATACCATTACTATTGCTACTGCTGCTGCTGCTGCTGCAGCTGTTATTAACGTAGTCGTAGAAATAGCAGACTATAGAAGTTTAGTATAAACCTAGTAATGATACTCTAATACACTAGCACTTCCTCCATTCTGATTGGCTACTCTACCAGAGTTCTATTTGTGATAGTCTACTGGTATAGAAAGGATGGCTAAAATACCAGAGGATTTCGTTGATAACTTGTAAATTTGGACAATATTTTTGACCGATTATTCGGTTTATAGTAAGAGGCCTATGGGGCCTCATGAACTACTAACTGGTGGCTCACTCGTCCTTGAGGTCTAATTTTTAAATATTTTTAATGAGACCAATTCAAAAAAATTAAACTCAGAAAGTTTCAAAGACTTAGAATAAATGCCTTTGAGATACAGCCGCCTAAATTTACAGGTTTTGAGCTGGTTAGTTCATTATGCATTTAAGGGGTCAAGTTTTTTGTTTCTGTGACGTAATTTTGTTTTTAAACTTCAAAAGCGATTTGAGATAAAATGGCAAGTTTTGCTCATATCTCGTCTCTGATTTACAGCACGCAATTCAAACTCGAGTTGTTACAAGAAAATTACTTAATCTTTGTTTAGAAACCATTTTATCAGGTTTAAACTATTTTTTTACTTGAAAAAGTATGTTTTAGTTAGTTTATCACACATTAGCTGTACCAAATCAAACAAAATGACGCGCATAATTTGCTAATTTGCATCTTAATGCTAGCCACAGATCTCGAATCTTTCCAGATACATAACATCTCTGCAACTTATTTCATCTCTCTGAAATTCTGCCTGTTTGTTTTCTTATCGCGCCCTTTCCAGAAAACCAAAAACATTTTTCACTTTATAGGCACTTTAATAAAATATTACAAATGAATCAACAGACAACTCACGTTCAACTTTAGCTTCCATTACATCGACGCTCAGCTTGTTTTTCAATTGTCCGATCGTGCCTTCTTCTTTTATCTTATTAACAAGAACCTCCGCTTTAACATCCATTCCATTTTCGTCTTTTGCAAATATCACCAGTTTAATTCTATGAATAATAAAATATTTCAAGCAATGAAAAAATATCTGTCTGTTAAAAGCTATATAGAAATAAAGTTCGTTGAACTATACAGTATATCCCAATTTGATAAGGTGCCAGTCTTTCCTGTAGGAGAAGTGTATTATATTCAAATATCAACTTCTTGAAACGTATATAGAGAAAAAGCTAGGTGGATTTGCTGTAACATCATTAAATATGATTAGAACTTCGCAAACGTATCTACCAGATCTTGCTCTTGTGATCTCCTACCGTTAAATATATAATAGGTCCATGACTTTATTCTACCACGAGTCCGTGCTGGTTGTTATACAGATGTGTTCATAAGTAAATGCTAACTTAATAGATAAGTAATTCTAGAGTATTGCTATAGATTTATTAACTTTTGTGAGTATATTGATATTACATTAATTTTGAAACTGGTAAATATGGCACGCGTGCTTATTATAATTATAATAATAATTATTATAATTAAAATAATAATAACAGTTATTATTATTATTTTAACTTATATTATTATTATTATAACTTTATCATTATGATCATCATCGTTGTTGTCGTTGTCGTCATAATCATCTTCATCGTCATTGTCATCGTCCGTATCATCATTTTCATCGTCACTATCATCGTCATCATCTTTATCGTAGTCATCGTCATTGTTATCATCATTGTCATTGTCCTTATCATGTTCATCGTCACTATCATCGTGATCATTAACATAGTCATTGTCATCATCATCGTTATCATCATTGTCATTGTCCTTATCATTATCATCATCATCGTTGTCGTCATCATCATCATCATCATCATAGGCATTGTCATCGTTGTCGTCATCGTTATCATCATACTCATTATCATTGTCATGATCTCACAGGCCTTACTGATAACTTAAAAGAAGCAATCAAAAAGTAAGTAAATAGTATTATTTTTTATTATTTCAACTTAAATTCTTTATACAATGTGTTAAAACTAAAAAGCTTTTCTTAGTAAGACTAATATACTTGGCTCCCTAGCAAAAAAGAAAGGAACCAATAATGTCACCAACGAAAAACGCACAATTTAACTAAATCAAACATTTTTTTTATTCGCAAAACATCCTACTTTTGGTTCAATATTTAAATTCTGTTTTTACGTTGCTCCTCGGTTATCGTTTTTATCTTATTCATCACAAATATTACTATCATTGCCTAAATTCCAGACACAAAACTTACTCTATAGGTTTCATAGGAGTGACGACAGTTGGAGGTTGGGGACTAGTCAGGCCATTAGTGTTTCCGCAAGAAGAAGTCAACCCAGATGCAAACAATGATTTGCAAACAAAATTTATAGCCTTCAATGCGTTCAAGTGCATTTCAGATGGGCAGACTAGCGCGAAATACACTTTGCCATCTTTGAAATCTGTGATACGGACACGACATGCGCCATAGTCAACAGTAGTATTACGAACATTTCTTCTTGCTCTGAGTGTGGTAGTCTGCAGGTTAGAAATATATGTTATTCTACAAGCAATATCAATTCAAATTATTTTTTTCTTATTTATGAATAATCATACCAAAATTCTAAAAGGCAGTAACGAATTGTTTGCCGAATATCAGAATTTAATACAAGAAGCATTTTCATTTGTATATTCCATTCAAAGAAAAAAAGATTTCTTTAACATCTTACATTCTTTACATCGCTCCAG
The DNA here is from genome assembly GCA_028564885.2 of Zoanthus sanctaehelenae. Classification (NCBI taxonomy): domain Eukaryota; kingdom Metazoa; phylum Cnidaria; class Anthozoa; order Zoantharia; family Zoanthidae; genus Zoanthus; species Zoanthus sanctaehelenae. The sequence goes on from JAOTRI020089047.1 coordinate 14,348, forward strand.
TCACTCGGTGACATTTATTCAGTCTTCATCAACCTCGTACAGTTAAATGATGCTGCCGCTTCACTAACCTCACGTCTTCGCTCAGCTGCCTCATTTGAAATTAGTTTGCGAACCAAACTAACAATAATTATAAATACAATTCAGCAAACTTACGGTCTTACGCGCCACATAGGCACATAAAACTTTGTCAACAACTCTAAAGTCTTACCGTGCCAGGCTGACGTGCCCGTTTTATTAATTCCTCAATTTCGTCCTCCAGCTGGAATCTGCTTTTCCCTTTGCCAATCTCATTGTTCACCATTATGATAAGTTGCTCTTTTGTAGTACATTGGTAACCTTTTGTTTCAAACTCAGACGGGATGCATAAATCGTCTCCACAGGGAGCGGATTTGCATACATCAGCCATTAGTTCACAATTATGACCCGTCTTGTTAATAACGCAGTTGCAGCTATAGCCTCCGTTATTGTTTACACAATCACCTCCATTCAAACACGGAGCTTTAAAGAAAAGATAAAAGGCAACTGAGTCAGTCGTGAAGAAAATATTAAAAAAACCAAAGTGACAAATTGAAAATTTCAGAGCGATCATTGCTCGATTTAATTTGCCTGTACAATAAACAAAATTGATTGTAAGGCAGTAAAATAATTCAAGATGATGTTTCGTGCGAATAATTTACACTTAAGATATAAAATGAACAAAACTCACTGGCGTTCTAAAATGAATTGCTAATGCTCGGAATGTCAGCTTCGTGCAATGCTTACGAATATGGTTAGAAAAATAAAACGTGTGAACTTTTATTTAAACTTCGAAAACAAAAGTGATAAAGAAAGATAGGGTTAAAATCTGAACAACAGTGACGCACAAAATTCACTGTAACTTCCTACCAATGAGACACTCATCTCGATCAATTTGGCACTTGTCCCCAGTCCATCCAACGCCACAAAGGCAGGTAAAACCGTCTGCCTGCTTCTGACACTTCCCATTGTTTTTGCAAGGATTTGATCGACAAGGATCCGGTTTGCATAGCAACGACTGGTTCACTTTTACTTGCCTCAAATACGCTTTTAGATGTAGAACAGTACTTAAAAATTCCTGCGGAACAAAATGCAGCAAATTAATTATTCTAAACAAAGTTGTTTCTATCATCAAATATCATTTATCATACAACTAGTGCCATTTCCACTTGAATCGACGCTCTCATGGGCACAATCGCTATAGAAGTTACAAAAATGTTTGACAAGTAAAAATCACGTTTGATAGCGGGAATGATTTATAATTGATGCTTATGCTAGTTACGTTATATAAGAAAGGATTTAATGACTTCTTACTTAATGCAAAATAGGCGGAAGCATAAGAACACGCATACGCAAATTACGTTTACGTACGTGAAATAAACACAAGAAAATGAAAAATACGCGTCCGCATATTGTGTGTTACAGTGTTCTTTGCTTGTGGTTGTTTCGCGGACGTTCACAAACAAGCACAACCTAAACACATGCGCAAAAGAAACTGAAAATGTTTCGTTGGAGCAATTTTAGAATACCCCGACACTCTTCTTAGCTCTTTCAGTCCCAGTTGAATTATTAAGTTCTCCTAACTTGAGCCCATACTTTTCATTGAACAAGTTTGAGAGAATTTCACTTTTAATCTTCAGTAGTTCGCTTTGTTTGATCAATTCTCA
>JAOTRI020089058.1:0-16028 GCA_028564885.2 Zoanthus sanctaehelenae
TAATGACATGGTGATTCATTCTGCGCATTGGTCGTTCTATAAAAACAAATGCGCAGAATTACATTAACCACAGTGTCAGGGTATTCTAAAGTTGCTCCCAAATGATCCATACGGTAGGATTGGCTATGAAGAACGACTCTTTGATACTTTTTATCCATACTAAAACATTTTACAGTTCGGATATCGCAGCACTTCACTTTCGATAGAAACTGCTAGTTATATTGTATTGTATTTGCCGTGAGAGAATCGAGTAGCTTCCTGTTCTTTCTAACAGTGTTCATGGTTGTCGGAGACGGGGGGGAGCTAGGGGAACTATAGTCCCCCTCCCCCCACGCCACCTTTTTGACTCTAAATTAAAATTTGTAGTAAAAATTCATATGAAACAAATTTTAGCTGTTCTTTATCTGCAGACTGTAACTCGTACTATTTCTTCAGTACAAATATTTGGTCGTAAGGATGGAAAAACTTGGGATTAACTTTACCAAAGCAGACTTAGCCTTTGGCAATACACACTGACCCCATTTCATTAGTCATGAATGTTTTACTTTTTTGTTTAACTGTTTAGTCATCGAATGTTTAAATTTGTCCAAAAATATTAAGATAAAGAAATATTTGTAAACATTCGATATGAAGATAATATACTTTTTGTGTCATGAACAATTTTTTGACAACGTTGCGTTTGATGTTAGTCTACCGTATTTATTTGTCAAAATTTCTACCAGATCGAGGGTTCGGCTTGTAACCAAATGTTTTTGCCTCAATTTATATACGCGTCTGAAATGTCAACTCAGATCACATTAAATTCGTCTTACTTGGGATTTGTAATCATTTTCAATTACGCTACCAATAACATTACATGTGCTAGGTTGGCATAGTGGTCATCAGTCATGCCTTTACCTAAAGCTACGACCCGGACTCGGCATTTGGGCTATAATTTGTCGATCTCAATCTGACTTCTAGGTTTTACTCCGGTTACTCCGGTTTTCCTCCCTCTGCAAAGTCAACTTTCACGTCAAGATCTAAGCCGTCAAGCGATTGAACATTAGTCTCTGGCTAGGAAGAATTAATGGGCAACCACTTCCTTCGCAATTGACGTTAAATAAAGTATTTATTATTTATTTATTTATTTATTTATTTATTTATTTATTTATTTATTTATTATTTGTCTAAAAGTAACGCAAATCACCACTAGGTCAGTGAAATAAGCCTGGGTACGAGATTGCAACCAGGATCTTTCACGTCACCACTAGGTCAGTGAAATGAGCATGGGTACAAGGTTTCAACAAGGGTCTTTCACAACTATGTCAGTGAAATAAGCCTGGGTACGAAGTTGCAACCAGGGCTTTTTCAAGTCACCTTTACGTCAATGAAATGAGCCTGGGAACGAGCTAGTTATAGTACTCCGATACAAAGTATCCGTGAGTCAAAAAATGTCCAGATTTCAATTGTCCAGTGTTTAAAACTTTTACTAGAGGTGAATCTAAGATTTTAAAACTAGAAGAATTAAACTTGTATACATTTAATATTTATTTCCTTTTTGACCAGATGTGAAAGTAATCAAGTTCTGTATTCGCGAAGTCTATTCAAAGGGGAAAAAGAAAGAAAGGGAGGAACGGGAGGGCGGGAAATTAAGTTAAATAGGAAATAAAAGATTTTTAATCCTTTGAACTTGCTATGGGTCAAACTATTGGTGAAATATCAATCTCTTACCATCGCATGTCTGTCCATCTCCACTATACCCAGAAACACAACTACAGGTAAAGGAACCAACAGTATTTTGGCATTTAGCCAGTTGCGAATGACAATCGTGTGTGTTCGTAGCACATTCGTCTATGTCTGGTAAAAAATCAAAGCAATCTCAGCAAAACAAACGAATATTTGTTGACCTCTGATGCTTTCTCATTATTATAGAAATAAATTAACCTTAGCTGTATGATAAACAGAGTGACCTCGACCTAGTGATCTACTGACCAAGTGACCTAGTGTGTTATTTATATAAACGTGGATTTGGACTATTTAGAGTTTTGTTAACTCCAGTGCACCCACCCTTTTTACACTCTTGGGGAAAGAGCGAGCTAGGGTGTGGCTGTGAATTTTGATATCTTGTACCAATACCCTCAAAACATCCAAAACTTCACTCCCAGTGGCATGAAAACATGATCAAATTGTTTCAAATTTCTTTCTGAGGTATACAAGCAAAATCAAATTCCACGCCACAGGCAAATCTCAAACTTCAAATTCTTTTTATGAGGGCAAGACAGTCGTGCCAACCCGTTGCACTCCTACCCTCATCCCGAACCCCACCCCATCTCCCGTCACGGGCGGTATCTCATTGCTAGGCGAATAAGTCTGCCCCAACGCGTAAATCTACAAGAAATATACTAATATATACTAATATCCGTCAGAAAAAACAAAACTGAAAAACAGACCTAGAAAAAACTGTTAAAAGAAACTGATCAAACAAATAAATCTATGTATTTACATAGATTAATGTATCTATTAATGTATGTACACACCGAGCGCATTTCCAATACATTAATCTACACTTAAGACCGTATATGCGTACCTAAAATTTACGGTGTTCAACTTACAAATAGAGAAAAAATAACGCCCTGGGAGCCCCTACAGTTACTATCTACATGACATTGACCGGCTGCGTTACCAGCGTAGTTGGTCCTTGTGGTGTAGTGGTTAACACGTCGAATTACTAAACCGAAGATGTGGGGTTCGATTCCCGCCAAGGGCTATATATATTATTTTTCTGTTATTTCTTTCTATATATATATTTACATATGCTATCACTCGCTCATCAGTGTCACTCACAAATATAGCTGTGTTTTAAAATAAATTGAAAAGCACGTGTGTTTTGATTGATCAAAAAAGTGTATTTTACTTGCGCGATATAGAGCACGAAATTGACGTTATGAGAACTTACAGTTTCATGAAACAAAACTACACGAACTTAATTTGTATATCATCTTCTGTTTTCCTTAAGTGGGAAAATAATGCTATCAATCTTATGAAACCATTGAAACATTTCTCATATGTTTTCATATCCTGGTGAAACAGACCTCGTCAAAATTTGTATAAGCGAGATTTATCAACCTGGTGAAACCCTGAATTATATTATGTCTCAGGTTCCCACTGATTTATTCTGGAATTCTTTTAAATGGCTGGCTCTGAGAGTTTGGGAAACATGTTAGATTCTCTAACTGATAAATGCAGAAGCTTTTCTCAACTTTTACAATAGCAAAGTTAATGCGCGGGGTCTCTTTGGACAATCAGATATATGGCTCATGCAGGAATTTCGTGTGGTTACGATGATGGGTTAGTTACTGGAAGCGAGTAGTTCGTTTACAAATATACCCACGAGCTGGCCATAAAATGAACGAGAAATGAATATAATGGACAAGGCAACAGGCGAGGCATTATAAGAAAGTTGGAGTTCATTTTATCGCCAGCAAGCGGGTATATATGTAAACAATCCACGAAGTAAAAGTTCAAGTGGGTATATATGTAAATAAATCACGAAGTTAAAGTTCAAGTGGGTATATATGTAAACAAACCACGAAGTAAAAGTTCAAGTGGGTTTATATGTAAACAAACCACGAAGTAAAAGTTCAAGTGGGTATATATGTAAACAAACCACGAAGTAAAAATTCAAGTTGGAATATATGTAAACAAAGCACGAAGTAAAAGTTCAAGTGGGTATATATGTAAACAAACCACAAAGTAAAAATTCAAGTGGGTATATTATATGTAAACAAACCACAAAGTAAAAATTCAAGTGGGTATATATGTAAACAAACCACAAAGTAAAAGTTCAAGTGGGCATATATGTAAACAAACCCCGAAGTAAAAGTTCAAGAGGGTATATATGTAAACAAACCCCGAAGTAAAAGTTCAAGTGGGTATATATGTAAACAAACCACAAAGTAAAAGTTTAAGTGGGTATATATGTAAACAAACCCGAAGTAAAAGTAATAAACCCTTTTAATAAGCAACCTGCATTTACTGCATTGCAAGGCACGCCTTACACAACGAACTTCAAGCAAGACTCGTGTTTAAACAAACAAATATTTTTTGATTAAACAAGTACATAATTGAAATGGCATATTAAGTCCAAGTAAAATAATATAGAAATCACAAAAAGTTGTTCATGAAGAAAGATAAAGGACAACTTTTATGGGAAAAAAACGTAATTATAAAAATCATTTTGCTTGATATAGGGCAGTAGTTTGAATGTTTGAAAGTACAGACTGTCTAAAGGTATTTTGGATTTTTTTTTTGTACGTTTGAGCCGATTGTTTACAGATATACCGAAATCACGTGATCTATTTTGACCAATTGCAGGTGCGGATATTTTACAGTTAACGAAGGTTGCTTGTTACAATAAACCACTCAATGTATTATGGCTTATAGGCATATAACTAAAGATCTAGAATACTTGAAGTTTTCTTCAATTATGAGCAGCACAATCTTAAATAATTCGTAATTTAACAAGAGCCTTACGAGACGACTGAGCAAATTACGAGTACCGCAAGAATTCGTAAATCGCAATATGCAGTTGAAGAATTCGTAAACCACGAGACAAATACGAGTTTCACGAGACGAATACGAACCTCACAAGACAAATACGAACCTCACGAAACAAATAGGAGCCGCACGAGACGAATACGAGTTTAACGAAACGAATACGAACCTCACGAGACGAATACGAGCCTCACGAGACAAATACGAGCCTCACGAGAAATCATAAATTACAAGCAGCACTCGAAAAATCCGTAATTTAGCACGAGCCTTACGAGGCAAATGTGCAAATCACAAGCCACACACCAAAAATTTGTAAATCACGAGACACACTCCAAGAATTCACTAATCACAAAAACTTGTTGCCTGCACGAGATGAATGCGTTAATGAAGAGCAACAGACTAGCGTCGTTTCAACATCCGAAGTGGTTTAACAGCCTATAAACCATTATCCATTGCTTTTATATGATAATTCAGAAAACTAAAACAGCTTGCTAATGAAATGAACAACAATGAATTAAAACCTTTCTTGCAGTCATCTCCCTCAAGGCCAACTGGACAGATACATTTGTAGCTATTTCTCAGCAAATCGGCAACACACGTTGCATTCATACCACAAGGAATATCTGAACATGCGTTCTGTTTGACAGATTCCAGAAATATTAAAATTGTAACTGAAAGAATATTTGCATTGTTTTGGAATAGTCGGTTTTAATCAATTCTAAATGTATTTTTCTACCAGTAGTATTTTACCTTTTTTATTTATTTAAGGGCCTGTTAATATATATACTAAGGTTGGGAAACCCGCTTGATCATATAAACTCATACATTTTCAGCGTTCATTTGCCTTTGCAATGTCTGTTAAACGGTATTTTCCGTTTGGATTCGTAACTGGGCCGTTGAATTAAGTTTTCCATGGCATATGATTTTCAGACTTACAACCATAATAGTATTAATCTAACTAATGTTTCTATATCATTTTGTTAATACACAATTTATACAGACCATGTAAAATCACTTGATTGTGTTATCCAGCTGCACGAATAATTGAACAAATAACACCATGCCGAGAGGGTATGGGGGCGAGTACAAATAACACCATGAGATGGTATGGGGGCGAGTACAAATAACACCATGAGAGGGTATGGGAGCGAGTACAAATATCCCGCCCTACATTTTGTGCGATATTCGTATCCAGAAAACTTGTTTTACCACGCGTGTCGCGGCATTATTGTTTTTTTTTCTTTGCTTTTCGGGCTTGTAAAAATACTACAAGACTCGTAAATATATATACAGATATAGTACATACTAAGTTGCCGCCTGGTTAGCCTAGTTGGTAAGGCGCCAGTCTGCTGTGCGGGAGGCTCGGGTTCGATTCCCGGCCGGACCAACACTCAGGTTCTCAAATTAATTGAGAAAGTGCTGCCTTTGCTCTAACATCTGCAAATGGTTAAACTTTCGCGTCTTCAAGTATAAGGATGTTAAACCTTGGGCCCGCGGGGAGTAAGATTCTTGTAAGGGACCTCGAGTCCTATTACCTTCACTCCTTGGAACCTCACTAGGTTCCTACATGTTGTAAAACAATCAACATTCTCAAAATGTCTGCATTACTTCCGAATTGAAACGTTTCTGCAGTTTACACGTACTTCTAAGATTACACATGTCTAATAACAGTGACCATATAGCAGGCAAATACAGTACTCGTTCTCCTTATTACAATATAATAAGTTATCTGACCAATTCTCTTTTTGAGATACCCCACATTAATAGGACAATAACTAGACGTGAAGGGCATATTGTTTATTTGTGGCCCGAGTAGCATTATTTGCAACCGAGCGGAGCGAGCTATAAATGTTTTTTTTCTCTTATTTCTTTCGTCTGATATTATAGTTTTATAGACATGTTTCATTAAATGACTTTTTACCGACGATGACTTTTTATTGTTTGTCTAACTTTATCTGAAAGACAGTCGTAGCTTGGTCAATTATCTTGAAGGATAAACAAGAAAATTAACAATAACATTCCATTTAAAGATGCTACGTCACAAGCGGATAAATATGTAAAATATTTCATTACCCATTCAACTTGCATAAGAATCCATTTACTAGGAACGGTGTTGTGTAGCTACCTAACACATGGAGCTACAGTTAGTCAGCAGCCCTTTCAATAGAGTTAAAAGTAGGTGACCATGAATGGAAAGTAGCCAGCCACCGATTAACTTCTGTCCAGTAGAATTTGGAAGATTACCCATATAACAACATTTCGCAAGGCATGAAAGTAGCCGACCACGGTTCGAGATTTTTTCCAAGTAGCCGACAGCTTTCGTCGGCTGTTGGCGCTTACTGAAAGGACTGAGTCAGAACTTTTGCTTCTGTATTAAACTTAAAGCAGGTACTTCACACACTAGCATTACTCCCATTATTAATTATTTTGTTATAGAATTTGCACATTATAGGAAAAGCAACAGTCTTCAACCTCATTCATACCTTCCGAAACAAATCTTGCGGTGCAGCCAGTGCCCCAGTAAGAGTTTGCGTCAAGAATGTTCTCCAGTCATCCAAAGAACTGTTTATTCCTTGTTTTAAAAATATTAAAAAACACTAAGAAAACATTAATTTTTTGTAAAGTGTTGACCAAGCAAACTATTGTTTCATTTTTGTTTAAATCTGTAAGAAATATAAAGGAACAATCATTTTGAGATTAATTCTTTGACTATATTTTCAGGCCTGGTACTAGCCTGGACAGCATGAACTAAGATGGATAAGGCCCAGCGTTCAGCCCTCCCGAACCAAGTGAAACTCAACATCTTAAGACGATTTTTGAACCAATCCTAATGAATGGCTCAGAAATAAAAACTGTTAGTGAAAGTCTACAGAAACGTGTAGAAGGATGTACTTCACATCTCTGCTAAGAAGAGATCAAAATATCTCTTGGAGAAACCACCCAACCCTCGAATAGATATGCGGAGATATATATGCCTCGACTAAATATAGTCATTTGATCCAGCAGCGGGTGCAATTTGCAGCTCATTGTTATTATGCGAAAGACCAGTTTATCACAGATTAATATTATGGAAATCAAACCAACACGCACTGAGGAAGCTCGCAATCCGAGATATTATCAGCAAAGATACTAATCATTTACCTGACGACCTGTGACTATAGACCTGCGACTACTAGCGGTTGGCCTCGCGCTGTCTCTCGGCTATGGCCGCCAGATGATGATGATTTTGTCTCCTAACACAATATTGACCTAGAGATCGTCACAAACTGAACGATTCCATTTTCAAGGACTTTTCAGTGCATTTCGATTATCTGGTTCTTAATGTTTAGTGTTCTTTTGTTTTAAAAGAATAGTTACCAGGACTTTTATGAACCACACGAACGCTGTCGTCCAGAATAAAGAAATAAGCAAGATATAGATAATCAATCCCACATTAGTATCGCCATAAAGCTAACGTTTTGGTCAGGGAGAGTGATTGCGATTCTGAGCTGGTGATTTCGCATTATATTGAGGGCGTTTGGAGAAACTATGATATATTTCCCATAAATTACTGGCTCCTAGGCTGTGCCACTCCGCCAATATATAATATATTTTCTCCCAACAAGCCGAATATAACGTGGAATCACCGGTTCAGAATCGCAGTTAGTTTATTGAGTTACATCTTTCTTTTCATTATTCGTATAAGTAAATTTAACAATACCTACATTATGTACATATATTCAACGGAATTACTGATTTTTGGGAACGGGCGAGGAGATATTAGGTGCATTACTAGTTTAAATAGCTAATACAAGTGTAATTATTAGAAACATTTTCTATGATTATTAAAGTCTTCATAATTTGCAGTCACACTCCTTTGTATTGCTATTAAATGTGTCATTTTGTAGCTGAGTTCAGTCTTAATTGTTTTGAGTGACTAATCCCGTTCCATGCTCAAATGTTTCTAAGCCTTAAGTGCATGAAAGAGGCTTCTTTACTACATCATCGAGTATGGATATAGCCTTTCTACACTTTTAGTTGTTTGAAAATGGTAGCTGTATTACAGTGATGAGTAAGGATTTGGTATTTCTACACCTTTAGGTGCTTGAAGAGGGGCGTGACTTTTGTACAACATCAAGTACAAATGTAAAGAATTTCTACTCTTTCCAGTGCTGGAAAAAAGTAACGGTATTGCAGTGATGAGTAAGGCTATAAAGTTTCCACAATGTTAAGTGTCTGAGGAGAATTGGTTAATTTCACAAGAATGAAGAGAATGGATCAAGTTGTTCATGCAATGTTAAGTGCATTCTCGTCCCCAGAGCCCAACGTTTTTCTTAGCTGGCAGAGTTCGTGCGAAGGCTCCGTTTGGTTCTGGGAACGAGAACGTTTTAAGTTTACAAAGAGAATAGCTGTACTACAATGTAAATTAATCTAGTTTTCCCGCTGTTACGAGTGCCTAAAAAGCTGTAATGAAAAGTATAAATCTACTATAATTAATTCACACCTTTAGGTGCTTGAAGGGGATAACCATTCTGTGCACACCAACCAATGGGATGCAGTTCTTCAGCTTGAAAGTTACACCAGAAATCATTGCTGTCATCATTTCCATATCCATCATAACGAATGCACACTCGGTGACCCAACAGTTTCACAACTGTCGCAACGCAATATGATGGAGGATTGTTTCTGTCCACTGCTTCTAGTTTCATTCCAGGTTTGAGACCTGGAACATCTACTGTTACTGGCTGGAAGTGAACACATCATTATGATCGAACTACCATCTTTATTATAATTCTATGATTTATTAAAAATTGAATATAAGTAAAATAACAAAGAGACCTTTCAGGTGCACTTATATAAAAAAAGTATGTGCAAGCTCAACTCATTTCGGCAAGAGGATATGGCTATTATAGAAAGTTAACGTCCAAACTTAGTTTCCATCAATCTCTAGTTAATTACTAACAACCGAGTTGAAACTCTTGCCTGCTAGTTTTTTAACAAAATTATTGTCAAGTCTAAATCAGGTAGAGTAGCAGCTATATTTTAGCTAAATTACATATTTCAGTATAGCCAAAAGTTGTGTCTTCAAAGTGGGATCATTTCACTTACAGTACTATAGAAAATTTATCCACAAAAATTGGTGTTAATCAACTTACATGCTTAAACGATGATTCTGGGGCAGCTTTTGCAAAAACAATTTGTAGGTAATCATTTAAGTTTGCTTTACTCCTCACAATCATTAAAAGACCTGCCAACGAAAACATGCATGCAAGAAGTCATTCACTTCCTCAGAGTTTTTTACCTAACATTTGATACCTCTTAAAAAATTCTTCATACAGTATGATCTTCATTTTATCTTCCTAGTCTGTGTATACAGATAAGCTTACATAGCTGCAGCAAAGAACTAAAGGCGCCAAATCTATTTCAAAATCTAAGTGGCTACTGTCTATGACTGAGATCCTCTTATTTTATAGTGGCACCACTTATGTAACATGTAAAGTATTAGGAGGGAGTTGTTAACGATGGCTAGAAATTTAAAATTTTCTGCAGTGCTGTAAAGATGTTGATGCTGGGTTTCTATCAAGAGCTAACACTTTATGTAAAGGAGCAGAAAATTAAGTGGATTGTTCAGTGTCCATGAAAAGTGTATTTACTTCCATTTTACTATGACAAAAAAAAAGGCAATGGGATATAAACCAAAAAAATATCATAGCTCGATGTGAGAGTAGACTGGGTATGACTGGTGCCCTTGTAAAACCAAACACAATTTGCTTGGTTTAAATGTATCAAAACAATAAATTACTGGTCTGTTACCTGTCCTCCTTGTGCCTTGTGGCACATAGGGCCTTAAATTACTGTTTCTGGTTTCTGTAATAAATTTGTTTTTCTGGGAAAGGGTTATCAGCCCCAAGCCCAACCCCCAACCTGGAGGACCAGGGGTCACACTTTGTCTGGCCCCTATTCTTTGACCTGTCCAGCATGGGTGACCCTACCAGGAGTCGCAGACTCCAGCCAGCATAGCTCTAGGGATCATTGGGACATGCAAACCGCCTCACTGCGATACTTAAGGTGGTGATCCATTGAGGCAGAAAACAATAAATAATATGGATTAATTCTCACAGCCTAAAATAAAATGACTCAACAATACGTGTAACAAACTAAGGCAATAGAAAATGAGATTACCTTCACAGCCACGTATCTCACATTAGGTCATTTAAATATACATATATTCCGGTTTATTATCAGTACTAAATCAATATTTTGTGCAACACAGAAATTTTTTAAATTTTTATTATTATTTTATTTAAATAAAAAGTAACTTTTTTCCTCCAAGAGGAAAGTGTTGCTTTTTAAATTTTTTAAATATGTATTGTATAAGAATGTTGTATTTTGACCATAAGAATGCTTGCTTTACAAACTCGTTTCCTGTCTATTTTTTGGTTGTATAAAAAAATAAAAATAAAAACAGCCTACTTGCACTGATTTTTTCAGAGCTGCTGATGATAAACCAGGATATTTTTTAAATGGCCTTACATTGATGGGATGTGGCTACCAATTCAAGATAATCACATACAAATGATAACACTATCATATTACATGTACATGTATATGTTGTTATAGTTTTTGGAACTGAATTTTATCACAATTTTGAATAAAGCATCTGGGATTCAGGTACTGCATGTATTTCATACTTTATACCTAAGCTGTCAGGAACGGCTTGGGTTTCTTAAAAACTAGATTGATATCTGAACTACTGAGACACGTCAAAAGATTTCAGATCATTACCATTAATAAATACACTGTATTAAAAATATGTCAAATATGTACGAACACAATAACTACGTTTTGCACTTATTTACAGGATAACTTTAAAAACAATCATAACTGTTCAATTATATTATATCATATTATATTATATTATACTATACTATACTATATACTATACTATACTATAATATACTATATTATATTATATTATATATCATATTAAATATATTAAAATAACAAGAAGGGAATAGGAATATTGTTTGAATGCTGGAAGCCATTATTTTGTTAGGGTCAGGAAAGCACTATGTGACCATAACATTTATAATGTCGACGGTAATTAAAGAACATTTATTAACAATGATAATAATACTTTGTACATGTACCTGTTCTGTTGCCTCCTTCTGACCCTGGTGTGATACCATCAAATATTCTTTGCTAAAAGTGATATACTGTATTTTGAACATCACCTTTTAAAGTTTTGAATAAATTTATATACTGTATATGGAAAAACAAACTTTCATCATCAGGGTTTTATTTGCCGCATAAAAAGACAAATAAAACTGCATAAAAAGTTTTGAATTTTTACGCAGCAAACAAAACCCTGATAATGACTTATAAGTCGAAAACACTTGGTTTTTAAACAACTTTTATCTAAAATTTTTACAGCATCTTTAATATTAACTTTACATTTATCCATACATGCACTCAAAAGAGAGAATGGATACCACCGATATTACAAAGCATGTGACATACACTACAGTTATATCAGAGTTACTGTAATCTGTGTACAAATCAATCCTGCAGGTTAACCCCACTGACTTGTCTACTCCCATTGTTTAAATAAAGCAAAAAAATGTCTGAGAGAACACACACAGGATTCTAGAAGACTGCACAAGCTTATAGTGATTTAAATAAATAATCTACTGTAGATCTGGTCATCAATACAATATGGATTTGAGCTGAGATCATTTTCAATGTACTTTCAGCTCAGAAAAGCATTAAAAAAATTTGCAATAGAAATAAGCTGATTATCATTTTCTTTATTTCTTATTGATTTAAATAAATTTAAAATCATATTTTTACCTTCAGGTTTTTTACACTTTTTGCACAAGCCTTAGAGCAAAACTTTTTTAGTGGTGCACAAAATCTTCTTTTCTTCACAGGACCTCCACAAAATTTACAACATCCTAGTTCTGACAACTCAAGTTTGGAGCAATCACTTTTTTCTTTATCAGCACAAACAGTAGTGTCCCCAGCATCTTTCTCATCTGTGGAACCAGCTATTCCCTCTTTAGGTGAGATCTAGGAAGAGTTTTTAAATAAATTTACAATAATTTATTTGTTGCAACTATAAGGGATGGGATCGATATCTTGTGCTTTAAAGTAAATACAGGGAAAGAGGGAATTGGTGACCTTGATATATTAAACTATAGCATTCCACTAAAGGCTGCAACAAAATGGATATCTGATCATAAATTATTATCATAAAGATATTCACATGTATGATATTTCCAGACACAGTTCTAACCAAACTTTAAAATAGAACTGAACCCTATACCAAACCCTACTGGCAGCTGGCCCTAAATTAAGGTTAGGTTTATAGGGTTTGGAACATGGGTTTCATCTAGTTAAAGTCTGCAGTACATACTGCAAATGTCATAGGTAGGTACTAAAACAAGGAATCATCTGAAATGAACTGGAATGACCTGAAATAATCTGGTATGTCCCAGAACATGCCGGAAACACCTGGAATGATACAGAATGACCAGGAATGAGCTTGAAAAAGCAATAAACTAGTCGTTTCTAACAGAAAGAGAAGTGCTGTGAAATCAAACGAATGCAAACTTTGAAGTGAAATATTGCATGCAATGTGGCAATATTCTGAAAAAAATCATAACATCCTGGCAGGCACTTATAGTGACTTGATTTTTTTACAGTTAGTGATGTCACTAGGTAAAAATGTTACTAGCATAAACTTGCTGACATTTACGTATTAAGATTTTGGAGCTCCAGGTTCAAATCCTGTCAATTGATTTTTTTACAGTTAGTGATGTCACTAGGTAAAAATATCACTAGCATATATTATACTTGGTGACATTTACGTAGAGAGATTTCGGAGCTCCAGGTTCGAATCCTGTAAACTGATTTTTTTCTTTTTATAATTTTTTTTCTTCTGATTTTTTTATATTAGTTTTTTCATTATTCTTTCAAGATATAAAACAATGCCATAAAGTTTACAATTATAGTTCAAATATTTCCAATTACAAGTTGAAAATAGCATATAATTTTATCAAAAGTAACCAGTCAAGAGTATGAAAGTCAAAATTAACTTGTAAGAAAATAACTTTGAAATTCTATAAGAAAGAGCGCTAGCTTATAACTCACACTTCACATACAACCACGTCATAACAAAAGAGTTATACTTCGCTGTGAAACGTCACACAAGTTTGCACCAAACAGATATTTCTTAAATTGATAAATAATTCTATCAGAAATTAAATTAGCATTTAATATTGTAAAACTAATCCTGACCAGCCAAACCATTTCAATGGAATTTTCACTACAGCATGTAGTCTGTTATGCATGTCCTACACATGCCATTACTAGTTTTGTTACCACTGACTGATGTACTGTCTATTCACAAAGTCACTATCGCTCACCAGTCAGCCAGTCCAAAAATCGAGTTGAGTTTGAAATTGCCTGCTCTCATGACCACAGGCAGCCCATCACGATTAGTGTTTCTGTCAAATTAACCTCCTTTAAGACTCATGACTCCTTGTTATAATCCCATGGGTCTTTGTGAGCATTCTCACACACAAAGCCTAACAGTTAATGCAAGAAAATAATAAAAAGCTAGTTGATTTAATTGGACATAAAGTTCTTATTTATGATGTTTTTGAGCTCATTCCTGGCCATTCTGGATCATTCATGATGTTTCCAGCTCATATTCTAGGTCATTCTAGCTCCTTCTAGGTCATTCCAGCTTATTCCTTGTTTTAGTACCTTAAACAAATGTCATGCTGACACCAGTTCTGAATATTGTTCAAAATAGCTTAAGCTGGATTAGAGCTCCTGCAATCAAATACCAATATTTGGATCATCAAAAGAAATCACCATTAATTAATCATTAAATATAAACACCCTGTCGATAGCCTAACTGATGAGGTACCAGTCTATTATGTGTAGGGAGCTCGAGTTAGATTCCCAGCCAGACCAACACTAAGGGTCTTTATCATTATTATTATTATTATTATTATTATTATTATTATTATTATTATTATTATTACTGTTATTGTTATTATAGAATTTGTATAACAAACAAATTAAGGTTAAATTAGATTAATCTTTATCATTGACAGCCATTGGGTTTCACAATTACTGTAGGCAACTACAAACATTGATACTAAACACTGACAGTAAATACATTGACCAATTTTCACATTCTGAATGCTTGTACCAATTACTGACATGACATGAGTACATATTTAGAACAATTCTACAATGATTTTTAAACTCCACTTTTGTTGTCTGATAAGAAATAGTTCACAACAAGTTCTTACTTCTTTTGTGTCACTTGGTGGTAGCTCCATTTTTATACAATCGGTGTTATTATTTGAAATGACATCAGGAAGATGTTTATCATAGGAAACTGTTTCTTCGTCACCTGGAGTACCTTCTAGAATAGCTGGGGAACTTAGCTTTTCTTCATCTGCTACAATTTTGTCTACTACTGATGATTGTGTCACAGCAGACTCATCCATCATATCTCACCTACAATACAACATTGCAGTAACATAACTGTAAGTGAGAATAATTAAAGGAACCTAAGAACAAGTATAAGAGCCATGTTATTTACCTAGTAACTAACTAACTAACTAAATTAATATCATATGTAAAAGTAAACCAGGTAATTATATACCTTGGCACATACTGTATTATATTCTAAATACCAATGGAAATTAAAAGCTGCAAAACGCTAACAAAATATGCCACAATACTCAATTTAATTTAAAACTATTGGGAACTTTCACAAATACTGTAAGTCTGTATACTGTATGTGAAATTAAATCAGACAAATTTGTAGATAAGCAAAAATCAGTACATATATTACACATATAATACAATTGCAATTGTATTTAAATCAGATTATAAATTGTTACACTAGTTTTATAGATGCAGGGCCCCTCAGGAGACCAGGCCACCCTGTGAAAATAAGGTTTCCAGTGGCGGATTTAGGGGAGGGGCCCAGGGGGCCCAGGCAGCGCTGATTTTTTTTTTGTCGTCTTGTCTTTTTATTTCTTTTGTCAGTTTTGAAAAAATAATCATTAAAATTTATGAAGCAAAATATAAAAACGAAAATTAACAGAACATGCTGAGCAAATTCTTGCAAATCACAAAATAAGTAAAACATTAAAATGTTCTTCAATGAAACAGAATAAATCATTATCATTCTCCAATTCTTTTTCTGTCTAACTTGTTTGCTAATGGAAATGAGGCAGCATTAATTCTAATTTGAGTAACAGATGACGGGGTCACCTTTCATATTTTTGTCTTGTCATGGCGGAAAGTAACTAGCGAAAGAGGCAAGCTGGCATAAAACTTTATTTTGGTCCTCCTGCTAAGACACAATCAACTGATGAGACCGCACATCAGGTAGAAGTGAAAAGTGCAGTCGTCAGCAATGACGACGGAGTTGAACAACAATTACAGGTAAGATTGTAGAGGTATACATTGCACACACGTGGTCT
>JAOTRI020089069.1:0-16023 GCA_028564885.2 Zoanthus sanctaehelenae
ACCGTGGTTATATTTTTTTTTGAGGACTTAAATATGAAATTTTTCTTTTTCAATTATTAAATGTGATAAAATGCAAAAAAAAAAAAAAAAAAAATCCATGACATATGCACTTTAAGAGCTTCTTTTTAACTTCATTACTGGAGTGAGTATATGGTTGGTACATGTAAATCAATAAAATCTACATCTAATTTAGTGCCACTGAAATTATGCAACTTATAGTTTCGGAATTGTGTTTTATGGTTTTGAAAAACGCTAGATATATACTTAATTTTGCTATAAATTTAGTTTTACGGTGTTAAGATTGAAGATTGGGATTTTTAAGTGTAGTATGTTTAGATCTTTTTTTTATAATCTATTAATTGTGTGTTTGTTTGAGTGGTTTTAGTCTGGCATCATTTCTAGTTGTGGAAAGTTTCTTGTTTGTGTTAAGATCGGATTTAAAAGATAGCATTTTTTCATAGTTGGTTTTATTCAGATAGCAGTTAGATTTTAGAACTTTTTCTTGTGGTATGTTGTTTCAGTATGTTGTCTAGAATGTTCTGGCTACATAATTACTGTGTTTTGTAATGATATGAGTTTGAAGTAGCAGGATCGTATCCGTCGATGTGATATGTGCGGTTCCCGACCCTAATGGGATATTCACCCAAGTTGCCGACGTGCTGAAGAGGACGACCCAATTGCTGGCTTTGCCATTCCAACCATTCGAGGGCTGCCAAAGAATAGTTGGTGTTAAGATGCCATCCCGTCACATGTTCGGAAGTGATTGTCTGACGCTGGAGACGGGACTTGCGTAGATCTCATGAACAAGCTGAGGCGATGGTCGTGTGCCGAAATGGATCGAAGCCTGCCAGTTCATGAAATTCTCGGCGAAAGACGTCACACCCTGCCCTAAGCAATCGAACGTCCGACTCACAGTAAGCCAAGAGTTCATGGCGGAAACAGAAGTCCTCTTGCCGGGCAACGGTGGCCGTGTACCAGCAGTCGAACTCTTCATAACGGGCGTTTGACATAGTATGGGGACCGTAGAACTCGCGGGCTGGTAAAGGACCAAAGTAAGCTTGCTTAGTGGGTGTATTAAAGAAGTGAGGAAAGAATCCCTTCTTCAAGTTCAATTCATTGTCCTCAAACCCAAAGGTTGTGCTGAAAGCCGGCAAGGGCATGGTGAGGAACGACATTGAATCGATATAGCGAATCTGTTCATGACCAGGCTTGCCCACTTTCAATTCCAGCACTTTACCACCATTACGGATCTGAGTTAGCTGACGCGCCTGTTGGTGATACTCTTTGATCACAAAGTAACTGTCATAACCCTGGAAGTTATGAGCAATTACCGTGATCGTACGTTTGGAGTCTTCAGCAGCAGTATCATCATCGTCGGAGTCTTCTGCATTGTTATTGTCACCAAGGAGAGTGTCAAGCCACTGCACAAAGGCCTGTATACAGTTTGGTCCGTACCAATGATGTAAATTATTGGTATCGGTACCTGCCACCACTAGATTGGGAATGTGCTTGAGACCCTCTTCTCGCTGGTCTTGCATGGATTCGATGTCGAAGTAGATGCTGATGTTGTCCTCCCCTTCTTCCGTTCATCTGGAAGTAGTGGTAGTCGCCGTTCAACAAGGTCGATTGGAATCATAACCTCGAGCTCTTGCTCTCAGTTCTGCCAATTCTTGACGTCGTTGACGATGTTTCTCACGACGTTCGTTCATTTCATCTTCTGTTTGGATGTAACATTTGTGTGAGGACAGATCTCCAGACAGGATGGACACTCGTTGTGATAACACTGGTGATGGTGGTCTCGACCATGGAAGGCCGAGTGTTTATCACAAGAAAGGCAACGTTGCACTGTGCAACAAACAGGAAGACGGGTAGCGTCGGCTTGAAGACCCTGTTAGGTTTTGATTTGATGCTGGTAAAGGCATGTTGGATCGTAGAACTTGTTGTTTCAAGCGGAACATTGGAATTGAGCAGGCAAGGTGTGCGTCTGTCTGTAGGTGACGTAGTCTTTACAACCATTCTGTAGACAGGCAGGGCAAAGATCTTCGTTGGCAGAACATTGATGAGACCCCTCATTGTCGTAGGGCTTCAAACACTTTAAACAGTTATGTTTTTTTTGTAAAGAAACCCTTGACGACCGCATGGCATGATAATGATGGTCGTGATAAAAGAGTCCAAGTAGCTTGTTGCAGGAACCATAGTGAAACCCTTGATGACCACGACTGGTATTGATGACTACAATTGAATACTCGACTTGAGCAAAATATTGGGCGAACCGTTCCAATTGTGCAGGACCACACAAGGTTCCAATGGGTATCCTGACCTCTCGTTGGAAGCTCTCACATTCTATTTGAAAGGGTCGTCACTTGCGCTCACGAAGATCATAGTGGGCATTAAACTCTCTGTCTGTCAACGTGTCTCTCTTGTAAGCTGTCCATAGCGCTTCAGCACAGCACATATTACGATCGTCTCAAGGAATTTGGAGAATGGACCATTTATCCTGAGGAAGACGAGAGGCACTGGCTTCACCGGGAGCAGTGAAGTATAAATGAGGTAAAAGTCAAAACTTGTACTGCGTTTTTTTTGTTGATGTATTTGTGAATTTTCTTAGTTCTAATGTTGACTACTTTTATGCCAAAATGTGACTGCAAAGAATTACATGTGCCCAGGATACCTATTCAATAGCAATATTTTGTTGGTTGTTCAAAGTCGTAACAAATTTTAAAAATATCTCGTGTTACACTGCTGTTCATTAATGCGATGCATTTAAAATGTTCTTGCAAAAGGTCTAAAGTAGCCTATTTTTATAACCGTCAAATGCTCGTTGGTATACATTAAGGTTACCGTTCATTAAATGAAAAAATAATAGTTTTTTTGTAATGATTGTCCATTTATTAAAGACGTGAAAATTTTGTTGGCTTATGATTGTTGGCTTTTTTTGGAGCTCGTCAACTGACTCTCAATCTTTCTATTCGCAAATTCGCGCTGTATTTCTTGGCCGACCTTGTGGCTTAATTGTTTTTGGACTTCATCAGCGGATTTTTTTATCTTTAAATGGTAAAGAAAACCGTTTTTTCGTTATGTTTGCTGTTTGATATCTGTTCTATTATAATGGACGTAACAAAAGTTGAAACTGTTGAATCAATCAGGTGTTGAGGGTATTTCAGTTTCAGAAACGTCTCTTTCAGGTGATCGCATTGAGCTGAAAAATGTGTCCAGGTAGACGACAAATGGAAGGCAGTTTATATCAAGGAGTTTTTAAAAACAAGAAGTGTTTATATCTAACATTTACATGGCTTTGAAAATGGAACAGACATCAATTGTGCAAACAGTAGTAGCTGAACTTGGCTTAAAATGTTTAAAAAACAAGTTAACCTGTTTAAAAATATTTAAATAGAGTTTTAATTTTCTGCTTTTATGCATGGCATGGCAGGTACTATCTCATCGCGGGAGTTTACGTTCTCTTAACAAATTCGGCTCCGGCTCAGTTTGCACAGGAATAGTTTCAACAGTAAACGTTGAAAATACTGATCTAGATTTTTGTCTGCCTTTGGCTTTGAAATTCATATATAATTCGCTAGCTAATGTCTTTTCCCTCCAGTATGAGAAAAAAGACTAAAAACTGTAACAACATAAATAGAAATATTGTTTAATTCCCAAAAGAAAGTAAAACTACTATTTTCAGTAAGGATAAAGTTTGCCGTTCACTAGATTTTGTTTGACGAAATAATATACTTGTATAAATACGATTCCCCTAAACGTATGTTAAAAGAATTTGAAACAAAATATTTATAGAGCGAAAAGACGTCAAAGATTACGGATAACGAATATATTTCGTGTTATTGCACACATCTTCAGCTATTTTACAAAATGAACAAACTATTACAAATTTGCATTTAAGAGTAAAAGAAAAAACAATACAACTTTAAAACAATGCCAGTTATTACAATAGGCACTGAGTTGAAAATTCCGACAATTCTAAAACGAAACTTAACAATCTAAATTATTGCTGAATAAGGCAAAACGTTGTGGGGAACCAAGCTTACGATCAATGACCTTCAAATTATACAAATGGCCGAATAAGAAACTGAACATGGAAAATATAAGCGGTCATAATGTAATAATGTAAAAAAATATGAAATCTTGTTTTCAAATGTATATATATTGACGTTAAAAGCTTAAATCAATAATAAATGTACCGTGCAAAGAATAAATAACCTCTCACCAATCAATTTGACCAATCCGCTCATCCGATTCAGATGCCATGTGTTAGAATTTAAATAGTAAGCTTAATGTTTACTGCACTGCGTACGTTTTATCCATTTCACGGTCAAAATAAAATATAGTTAGCAATTAGATCCTTTCTCCACAAACTCGGAATGTAAGAAATTTTCTAAGACAAAAAGGACGTCACAAGGTAGAGTTTCAGCTCCATTTTTTCGTTAAACCGCGCGGCCATTTCAGAAACGTTTTCGCCTAAAGTCATCGGCCGTTTACATAAATTTAACTTTTTTCTTCTTTAACGTTTTTTTGGCATAACTGTTCTATAGAAATGTTTTATCATTTCGTAGCTATGTAATTGTTGAAAAAAATGTTAGATTTCATTTGACCTTTAAGTGAATTTTGACCACTTAAGTTCTCCTCTCCGCATAATCCCTATTATCTCTTCATAACATTAATTTTTGAGATAATTTAGTTTTTTATACTGGAGGAAAACTTCAAATTTGAACGATTTTATTTTGCAGACGAATAAAAAACATTGAACAAAAAACTTTTTGAAATAATGTTTAATCTATTAAAAGTCTATTGAGCTTTTGAAATTTAGTTGAAATGACAGTAAGGATGTATGACTCTAGCTAATACAACAAACTTTGGTACACTAAGTTGTAGGGGTAGCTTATCACATTTTCCCATAATTCCTGAACTCATTGTAACAGAACTCAATAAATTAAAATCTAATGTCCAGTTATTTATAAAAAGTCCAGGTTGAGAATAATGCTTGTGAATTGGGTCAATTTTTGCTTCTTTGAACTCGATAACGTTAAAAACATTTTCTTTTGTATATGCTTAATTATTAAACCTGGACTTCAGTGCTTGGACAAGTTCTGGTTTGCTTGGAGCAGCAGCCTTTGCAATGTTTTTAGGAATGTTTATTTGTTGTGGCTGATGATCTGCTTTTCCATGACAACAAGCTTTAACAACATCAGCCAACAAGTTTTCTATATGAATGTAAGTTTTTTCTCTTTTATTGGTTTTGCCACCCACTGCTTTTGTGTCTTGGTAAAGCTGATTTTATATCTTGCCTCCCCTTTGTTAGGTCCAGCTTCAGCTACCGCTCGTTTTCTCCCAGTGTTGGCATTGTGGTCAAGAGCTGCAAGTTGTGATCTTGCTGTCATACCTTTATAAGAAAAGTGCTCTCTTTTTGGGCAATATTTCAGCAGCTCTGAATGATATACTTCTGCTTCCCCAGTATGGCAAAATTCTGTTACCTTTGAAAGATCTTTTAAGAGTTTCTTATTTAACACCACTTCTTCAAGATTGTAGGGAGGGGTGTCGGGCTTCAGCCATTTCTTTTTCCTTGATGTAGTGGGATCAAGACATGGGTGAGCACATTCATGAAAGTGGCTGTTACCATTCCACTTGTGTTTATTACTTATGTGGTACAGTATAGACTTCCACTTTTCTTGAAGGACTTCGGTACTGCCACCACATGTGACAGAACACCACCATAAATGATTGGAGACAGATTTAATCCATAAAAAAAGTTCTTCATAACCTTTCCTTTTTGCCTTTTTGGATAGTTGTTTAACTACCCACTTAGTAAGTGCCACAAATCGAACTGGTACTTGATGTCTGGATGGTTTTTTGTTCATTGCACTTGTAATGGATGTATGCCGGTCAGTAGTTATTCTGTTGATTATAATACCATCATTTTGCAAACCTGTAACACAGCGTTCAAAGCCTTCTTTTTCCATGACATTTGAAGAACTAACTTCAGTCACTTGAACTAGATTGAAGTGGCTTACTTTTCCTTCTTCTGTCATAACTGTATAAGTACAGTATTTAGCATTATGACCAGGGCTATCACATCTTCCATCGCCAATTAAGTTGACAGGCCCATTTTTCTTAAGATTATCAATGACAGTTGTCCTTTCTTCAATCCAGGCTTTTTCTACCACTGGAAATAAATACTTGTTTTGTATTTTATAATAAGTGGTTTGGCTTAAAAACTTTAATTTTAGAAATGATGCAAATTGGGCAATCCGAGCAAATGTGTTGCCACTAAACAAAATAGCAGTTGATGCTAGTAAGTTTCCACCAGCTATTTTTTTAATTACCGGTTGGGATGTCCAGCATTCATCATGGTTGTTCATACACCGCATTAATACATACAGCATACTACCATAGGATTTTTCACTAACTTCTAAGACAACACTGCCACATCTTGGACAAAAATGTAGGAGCTTTTTCAGACAAGAATAAAATACTAAAAATGTCTGCTCTTGATTGGGTTCAGTATCTATTTCTTGATCAAAATTATCAAGATCACTTTCCTCTTTGTCAGAGACTGTAAAATCACTATTAGAATTACCTATTAAGTCATCACTATAGTTGGATGCTAAAGGAGAAGAAATTGGCTCATCGTCTGATGGGTAAACTTGTTCATATAAGGTTATTTCTGATCTGGATTTAGGCTGCAAGTCAACTTGTATACCTTTATCAGAGAAATTATTTTCATCAGTTTGTGTTGCAATTGTTCGAGTGATGGTATACTTTACTCCAACACAGCACTGGGTTCCAGCATCATTTGTATTTTTGCCAGAAGAATCCATGGGGGTCTGCCTAGTTGTGGTGTTCTCAATGGTGCAGTGTTCTATTTCTAATTCATTGTTACCTGCGCTCACTAATAACAGTACTAGTATGAACTTGTAGCAAAACCTCCAAAATAGAAAAAAAAAGAAAAAAAATAAAGTTCTTGAAAGTAGTAATATTTACATAAATGTATTTAAAAAAAGCTTGCCAGATGTTTAGACATGGCATAAATAGACCCAATCCTTTTGTCAAAGAATTTCAAGAAAAGATAAACAGCATTAATAGCAAGGCCAAGGTTGTTACTGGGTATTCAACTTTTTAATCGAAAAGCAAAATATACATTTCTAACATAAAAATCATATTTTCAAAATCACTTTTGAAAGAACCTGCACTATTTGGGAAAATCGTAGCAGTAACTTTTTCCATCAAAGACGAAACCGTGAAGTTAAAATGAAAAACTAATGGTAAAGTATAGGATAACAAAGTTTGGTGTTGATGAAAAATGTGATATGGCATAATTTCAGCTAAGGAATCATGTCAACATTTTAAGCAGAAATGTAACACTACTGGACTTCAAATTAACGTATTTCGCAGACGTAAAGCATCCCGACAAAGCAAAAAATATATTTATCTCAAAAACTAAACTCTGGGTTTTCCTTCATTAGAAAAATCAATTTTGACCCGAGGCTGCGCGACCGATAAACAAAATGCAACACATTAAACGGCATTCATTTCAATTTTCGAATGCCGGCCTTGCAGTGACTGAAGCTCTACATGTATAAACACAAAACAAAAACAACACTGGTTTTTTAAAACAATAATATTTATTCTAACAACAAACTTACAAATTACAAGTGCTAACCTCCGCTCTTATTTCTTGTAACTCTTGTCTGTTCGCCCGAGCCTCGCTAGCTAATCTGGGTTGCTTCGGCAGAGGCAAAAAAATTGAAAAGAGAAGGAATTGATCCTGGTAAAAGCTTCCGTTTGAACTTTGTGTTCGGCATTAATTGGGATTTTAGTTCTTTCTCATAGCAGTCATCGAAAAAGTGTTCACTACACACGTAGCAGTTTTCAAGCGGAGGAAGATTTTCCCTTCGAATTCTAGCTAACCAGGCTTTCCGCAATCTCAAATCTTTCAGAATTTAGTGAAAACTAATTTTTGACCCCGTTTTCCAATAATTGTTGCATTCTGGAATGCAGCAGTGAAGCATTATTGTGAGTAGAAGCCAAAAAAAAAATTACCATATATTAACATCAAAACACTCGAAAAGAACTCCTCGTAGAAAATGAGAACTAACTATATGACGTCACAAGAAAGTCCGCTGACTGTTTATACTACCGCGATCAAAACCACACAAATAACTAATTTTCAACACTTCGAATCAATTTTTGTCAAAAATAATTTCTCGAACAAAAATTTTGTTCCTGCATATGCTTTTTCATAAACATGATTAATCTCCTTGTATCTTCTTAAAAACAAGCTTGAGTTCCCCTTTAAACAATTATTATAAGTCAGTTTTTTAGCAATTTTAAAAGCGGCTCGTAGGAGCTCGGGAAGGGTTTATACTCATTAACACAGTTCTATCGTTCTCGTATTTATTTATTTACATTTTGTATAACTGATTTTCTATAAATAAGAGTCAACAAGGCTTTCCATGCATATGAATTTTTTACATTCGTAATCCATAATTTATTATGCTGATGATGAACTGGTCATAAATTAATCAAACGATTAGTTTGCGTATTTCAGAAAGCACTGATGCCGACAGGCGCATCAGCCCGTTCGAACGCATACAATCTTTGGTCATTACCTCAAGGAAGTGAAGGAACATATATTTGGCCTTATTATGACTCTGCCAATTAAAAAAATATCACTTTCTTTAGAATATCTGTGCTCATGGAGCACTTTATGTGGGACGTGACATTTCGGGGTTTTATACTTCTTTGGTGGGGGCGCTTTGTTAACTCGACAGGCTTTGCCAAGGTTGATAATGTATCCTCGTCTGTTTGAAAGCAAAATACTGTCTGACTTTATGTCCGTATAAATAATACCTTTTGAGTGCAAGTGGCGTAACCCATCCACTAAGTCTATTACAAAAATCTTCCAGTTGATAGACGTCATAGCCTTTGAAATTTTCCGAGTGGTATTATTATGCTTGCAAGTCTTACTGATTGAATGTACTTCATTTCATTGAAATACTGCTGCTCGCTTTGCTGTACACCAAAGACAAAAAGAAAAGATTTGTGGGTAAGTTCTTGCATAAACTGTGCCTCTTTTACAAGCGCTTTCTTGTTGTTGTAGGGTTCTCTAATCCTTGCACACAACCTTGCCGTGCAAATCTTTTTAGCTTGCATATTCCAAATGTCCCCGAGCCAAGAACAATCTCTCTTCCATCTGCATCTTAATATGACGTAAATTCTTTACGGTCGACAAAATTGACTGGACTTAGGTCATTTGCTCCATGATGGGGCCTTTTTATATCATCCCATTGTACGCATGTGCAATGGATGA
Organism: Zoanthus sanctaehelenae; assembly: GCA_028564885.2. Taxonomy (NCBI): domain Eukaryota; kingdom Metazoa; phylum Cnidaria; class Anthozoa; order Zoantharia; family Zoanthidae; genus Zoanthus; species Zoanthus sanctaehelenae. The sequence goes on from JAOTRI020089069.1 coordinate 9,323, forward strand.
CATATTGTGAGGGGTCGAATTTGTCACTCACTCACTCCTCTGTTAGTTTACGACTTCCCTTTAAAGATACGTACTTATTGCTTCAACCCTTACAATTCTTGTAAGAATCTCCTATTTAGAATTTTACATACTGCTTTAACGATTTTCATGCAATTTCAAAAATACTAAGCTTTATAAAAGTTCTCAATTTTTATACCTCTGCACCAAGGTTTGTAGTCAAAAAGGCACTTTCCACATTCATCTCTTGTGAATTTGAAATGATGTTAGTTAAGAAGACCATGAATTTCCTCCATGTGCGGAATAAGCCACTCTCTAATGGCAAATATTTGGTCTAACTGAGCATATTGTATAGTTGCTCCCTCCTGCGTGGTATCACCTTTGGGTTAAAAAATTGTGTTTATTACGGAGTTAACGTTAGTTTACAGAAAGTTATTCATCTTCATTGGCAGTTCCCCATTTGTTTTAATTGTTTTGAATTTTGATTGTTATACCTTTTGAATGATTCATTATTTCTTGATATACCGAATAAATGTAAAAAATTGGCATCAGGGAATGCATCTTTAGTTTTACAGACATGTACAACATTGTCCTACCCTCTCCAGTCATGACTGGAGTGCAGTACCTTTTTATTTCCAACTTATTTTTCCTTACCTTGCGTCTGCTTGTAACACGACTGGAGAATTTTGAGCAAATCTTGAAACGTTAGGCAACCGTTCTTGGTTATGGCAACTGATAGGCGTGAGAAAAGCTGGTCCACATCAATATGGGTGTAGCCTTTGGGCAAAAACGCAACTTCGACCTAGATACAAGTGAAACTCGAAAGTTTATTTATAGTTAGCCATCAAGTGTTATCGGTTCTTTTACCATAGATGAATTACACACCTTAGTGAAAAAAAATTTTAGCTGACGTTTCGGACTGGAGTCCTTTTTTATTCACTCAGACGATGGACTCCAGTCCGAAACGTCAGCTAAAAAAAAAATTTCCACTACGGTGTGTAATTTATCTATTTCTAAAAAGAACTGTTTCGGTAGAAACACCGACGCAGCCAGCCACTTAATGACTTATGACATCGAGTGTTAAAGGGTGTGTAAGTTGTGGGTAATGATAATAAGATCTTTATTTAAATAGATACCTACAACCAGACGTGTAAGTTTACAAATAATAAACGTTAAAAAAGATTTCTATACATATAAAGTAAAGAAGTCATCCATTTATTAAACATCGTTTATAACGATCGCTCTTTACAGCTGCTAATATAAATTTGTGCCGCGTCTTGCGAAGTTTCCCGTTTTTTTGTAAGGAGATCACTCATGCAGTGATTGTTGATAGAAACTAACTTTTTCCACAATTGCATATAATTTATGAAATAGGTTTCAACTTGCTTGTATAACAATACTTTTTTGCGCACCTACAGAATTGGTCAACTTGAAAATAGACATGATAAGGATGTCGAATAAATATTGTATTTAGGGATTCACGTTGCAAAGTAGCATTTTAAGCTATATGTATAGCTACCGGTTGAATTAGTTAATGGCTTGATTTGAAGATACGCTGAGCCAAAACTGACCATGGCTGCTAATCAACTCGAAGGTTGATTTTAATTTACTTTAGTTTTAAAGTAAAATACTCTTGGACATTTAGTGGCCTTCTGGCTTCTCTGCATTGAACAACATTCCTAACTGGTAATTCCTAAAATATGTTTATATATACATGTATACATGTATATAAATACCCGTAAAAGATTGTTGCAAGTCAAGTTTGAATCATGAGGGAACTCTTGGTAGTCAAGAAAGGCGATTGGTGGTCGTCCATGAACCATCGCTTCTACAACATGAACTTTTAATTTCCATGCTGTATCCAAACTTTTTGGGCGATATTTTGAGAACGGAAGTTCCGTTTTGTTTTGGTCCATACCATCGAGAAAAGTACCGCTGTGGATAAAGGTGCCCTTGAATCCCACGTCTAAAATAATCCTTACGCTCGCCCCTAAGAATACACAAATGTTGATGATACACCTTACTTAATTATGATACAACTAAAACTACATATAGATATTGTAAACACATATATAACGCATATAAAGTGATATCACTGTTCCAAAAATGAAATGCCTTGCTAAAAATTTGTCAGAAGAATGTGATTTAAAGACTTTTTTTATATGGCAATAGATGATAGTCGCCTTTTCAACAATTAAAACTAATAACAGCTTCAACCTGACTGAGTGCTAACGGGTAAACTAGACAAAGGCTCGAGGTGGCAGTAGTGCTATCAAGGGATATGGCACTTTTTCGATGGTTACCAAGCCGTGCATAAATTAAGACCGGGCCAGGTTCCTCAGCCGAGAAAACATGATCACGAGGAAGAACGACTGGCCGTGTACAAGGAATTACGCGGGTGGTGTCACTATTGCGGTTGTGAACACATCCCGACCAAGAAACGTTCAGAGATCTAGAAGAAGTCGATTTTGTGTTGGAAGTGATGTGGGACTATCTATGTATTGCTGTATGTTTTTCTTCTTTAAAATAATTATCGGGTGAATATCGATTAAGATCGTTTGTTATTGTTTTGATGTCTTCTTCACGTTTTTTTTGTTTTATTTTGATCACTTATTCAGAACCAAAATTAATAACTAAAACTGAGTAAAAGAAAGATAAACATATAAGTTCGAGACAAGAAGTAGAAGAGCGAAGGTCGTCAGCTGTAAATCAACAAAAACAGTCACACGGGGCGGTGAAACAGATTTATTTAATTTGTTTTCATGCCTTTGGTTTCGTAGTTCACAATTGTGTTCCTGTAAAAATGAATAAAAAGATATAGAAATAAGTAACAGATATAACCAGGTAAGAAGTAAACATTTCACGAGTTTACAATGAATTTATGATCATTGTAAAACCTGGGAGAAAACACTTCTGGGCGAAATCACCGGTTACCTTTCTAACGAACTTGATAAATTTTTCGTTTTTCTAGGTTATATTACGTTTAATGTTTCTATCATTGCCATTACTGAGACTTGGCTTAAAGATTCATCTCATACTGTTGACGCTCCTGGTTTTAGTTTCATTCATAAACATAGAGAAGGTAAGGCCGGTGGAGGTGTCGGTCTTTATCTTGCAGATTATTTTGATTTCAATCTTTGTTTGGAGTTTGCATTTTCTGATCTTTGTTGCGAATCTTTATTCATCGAAATCAATAGAACAAAAGGTAAAAACATAATAATTAACGTTCTGTACAGGCCACCAGATCGCAACTTGAGAGATTTTGTTGTTAAAATGGATCAACTTCTTAACGTTATTTCTAGAGAAAATAAAATTGTTTATTTATTAGGAGATTGGAATCTCAATCTAATGAACCATTCATTCCATAAAGTAACTAGTGTATTTTTAGAATTGCTTTATTCAAGAATGTTTTTTCCTCTAATTTCTCGGCCGACTAGAGTTGCTGCGCAAAAAGATTCATTGATAGGTTTTTCTCATCAATCTTTAAACACTCTCTTTCTTAACGACTTATCTAATCATCTTTCTGTTTTTGCAATTGTAAAAGGTTTATATGACAAGATAAGTTCACTAAAGTTTTTTACCTACCACGAAAAAATTTAAAACAATTTAAAAAAAATTTAAGGCGGAAATTGAAAATGTTATTTGGTCAGAATTACCAGGCTACAGCAGTCTATCTTCGGCTTATAGTAGTTTTATAAGAAAATATTCTTCTATTTATAACTTTTGCTTTCCGTTGAAAATAAGCTGTAAATTGCTTAACGAAGTTATAAACAAACGGCGTTTTAAGAAAAGTTACCCTTTACTTTTCATTTTAAATATCAAACATTTGACGAACCTAACTTAATAGCCAAACGTTTTTGTGATTATTTTACATCAATAGGGCCAAATTTAGCAAAAAAGATTTTGTCTTCAAAATCTTACCGTTCTTTTATTTATGGAAATGAATGCCTTCCCGTTAATGTAAATCTGAACCACGTTCAAATACTAAACAAGTGTTTCAAACCTGCTCGAAGACCTGAGATTTGACGTTTTCTTCAAACCTTTCAATTCTTGATACATTTCTCTGATTGCTTGTGTAGGAACTATGGGTCCATTTTCCATAATATATCGAGCAAAAGAGAGAATTGCTCCTTAATTGTTGTTCTGATCCAATTTCAGGCATTTTATCAACAATGCCAGCTCCTCGTCTAGATTCGCCATCAGCAACCGATGGAGAGGGGACGAAATTACGCAGTGCGTTTAAAAGTCAAGAAAACTCTATTACTGTAAAATTAAACCACTTACTCCTTATATTTTCAATTTTGGCCCGATTGCAGCGAAACTTTGGGATGTATCGTTTTTACATATGGAGATTCGTTTCAGATTCTCAAATCGCACAAAAAGAACAAAAAATTTTTTCACATAAAATGAACTAAAAATGAACTTTATTCACACGAAACGGTCTCCAAACTGAAATTGTTATTAAGAGAATGTTTATAATAAGTACCAACATTGAAAAACAGGAAATTAAACTTCAACAGGAACATTTTATTTGGTAATATAAAGTTTCATCGTTATATGTCTATCATCTTATTTCATAGTTATTAAAAAATCTAAAAATGTTTATTAACACCTAAATAAACTAATAGAAACTTGTAATTAACAGGTAATAATCATATTAACTAAAACAGTTTATTGTTTTTTGTGCAGCTTCCGCCACATGTTCACGACCTTTTGGACAAGCCGTGGGAAGGACGTTGAGGACTCGCCATCCACTTTATCTGCAATGTCTTTCAACTCTGAGCTATTGGCAATCCTTGTTCGAACGTAAGGTCTAGAAGGGAATTTTCGACTCGAGATGACATCTGTGAATGCGTTGGATAGAAGCTCTTCTTCCGCAGTTGAAAATTGGAATCTCGTCGAAGATGTCTCAGTTGGTTCAACAATGTCCTCTTGTTTCACTTCACTTTCTTCTGTCTCTTTTTCCGTTTCCTTTTCCTCTTCGCCTCTTATATCCGCTTTCTTCTTTCTTCTATTGGCTAAGAGCCGCGTAACCTTGGCATTGTTTTCAATGAGGCTTACGTGCGTGTATGACTTCTCCTGTGTTGCTGACGTGTGTGTCATAAGAGCTGCTGTTTGCTTCTTCACACTGTCCGACTCAAACGCAACCATAGTTGTAATCATTTTTCGAACCTTCGTTTTGTTGGCTGATGAACCAATCGCTCTCTTAAACGAACGCGACATAATATTTCCAATATAGCTTGAACTTAAGGCGTTTCCACGCACGGAGGTAAAGAAGAGGTTTCCCGAATCTGTTCTGGCAAACTGGTGTCTAATGTGTTTAAAGAAGAAGGACATGGCTCCCGTAAGGTGGCTGTCAAAGTCCAGGACGACAGGATGTTTGTCACCATTCCCCACAGGTCATGTTCGAAAGAGCACCAGATCGTTGGGCGTTGTGGATGATTGTCTTGCAGATCAGGTAGTCTCTAATTTTGGTGAAAGTCGAGGAATCCACGTTGCTAGTGGCTCTCAAGGTTCTTGATTCCATCAAATTACTCAGAAGAGCAACAACCTGTTTGCACAATTTAGACCGCTCGTACTTTTCCGCATCCGCAGTACAGCGATAAATTTTTTTCAAAGTGGAAGCCATAATATCGAATAAAAAAGGCGAAAACAATCGAAAAAAGTGAAGCTTCGTATCTCAAATATTGCACAATAGCAAGCAATGGCGTCTGTTTACGCGTGGGGGAAGAATATGTATGAGAAACACCTATTAGCCAATTACAAACCTTCTAAAATTTGGTACAAGTTTGATTTTATATTTCTACTAACAGTGGGTGCTATTGGTTAAGCTGTCTCAACCTTTCCAACAGTGGAAGATGGGAATGAATTTATCGGGAAATGTTAAAGGGTTAAAAGGATTTACAGAAGCTAGCTAGCTTTGTTAATCGTATAAAGTTAATAAGGCTTGACTTTTCATTCAGTTAAGTACATTCTGTTATTTCCATAACTTCTTGGGTATCGTCAGGAGTTTCTCGTGATCGATATCAGAATTATTGTCGATAATAATTTCTGCTACTTGTGGCAATGGAGGAACAAAAGGGGGTTCGTCTGATGAGTGAAGCACATTGTCATTGGTCGGTTCTTCTAAAGCGTGAGATGACGTAGCTGCAGGCATCTGATTATCACGAAGAACAGAATTGCCATTCAATTCTTGGTTATTTTTGTTTGGCATTTCTGGAGCACTTTGAATGGCTGGTCGACTTTGTTCGGTTGGTGTGAAGTATGTCTTCCCTGACAAAATTGCACCCACGACTGACAGTAAATGGTTCTCATGAGAACCCGCTTTAAGAAACTAACCCCTAACAAATAAACATAAAGAAAAAAAATATTTAACAATGTATATTTAAACTTAATTTATCAAATAACTTCATTTTTGATACTGCAGAAAGTTTGTATATTAACGGAAAATCAAGCATCAAACTAAGGATATTTAAAGATTGTGCAAATGTAACAAAATAATGAACTTTCTTGTTAGAAGGTTTGTTTTTTGACCTACTACTTAGTCATACTAATAGAGATTTGTTATTTTTATATAAACTAATCTCGATGACTAAAAAATCAACTACAACAGCTTATGCAACTTAATGTAAATTGTCAAGTTATCAATTTTCTCGGTAACTACAAAAAGAAATAGCTGTATCTACCTCTCCGCTTCATTTAGA
>JAOTRI020089080.1:0-16022 GCA_028564885.2 Zoanthus sanctaehelenae
CTGGTTAATGAATTGGTTAATGAACTGGTTAATGAACTGGTTAATGAATTGGTTAATGAACTGGTTAATGAACTGGTTAATGAATTGGTTAATGAACTGGTTAATGAACTGGTTAATGAATTGGTTAATGAACTGGTTAATGAACTGGTAAATGAATTGGTTAATGAACTGGTTAATGAACTGGTTAATGAACTGGTTAATAAACGAAAAGCTCCTCTTCATGCATCACTGAAATTTCTTATTAACTGCGTTGCCGGCGCGAGTTTATTACTGTTAACAAAACGCCACAAACTAAAGGTAACTCACCATTACGGTTTTGTCTTGATTATTGTCATTGTCAATGTGTTTCCCTCGTAGTTGACTTCAATCTTTCAGTTGTTGTCAATGTTTTTGTCACCTTATTGCCATTGTTCTAGTTTTCAACAGTTTCTCTAATGAACCTTGTTGTTGTTAACGTGTTTTTATCGGCATCAATATTATCGTCGTCATTAAAATATTAAGTTCCAGCACTAGTGATTAAATATAGCTCACCTCTTCACCTTTTTCTCCTTGGGAACCTTGCTTACCAGCGTTACCCTGGAAGAACATAAAAAGATCTGTTGCAAAATAATCTGTTATTTATGGCTTTAGTGTTAAGTAATGACAAGGTCAGTTGTTCATTTCATTTCATTTGCAAAATCTTCATTGGCTAAAAGCCGGAGACAGATACAAAATGAAATTTTGGTCCCTTGGTATCCGTTGTTGACCGACATCGGGTATAACCAATTTCTCTTGATGTTCTGTTGAAGATTATTCCATTGAACTACGTTATGCTAAGATCTTAGCATAAGGTCCCACATTTATAATGTGGTGACTCAGGTTTAAAGATATTTTTAGTCCGCCTTAGAAGTTACAGCTGCTCATTTACAAAGACCTTGTGTCTTACATGAGTTGCGCACTATGCAGTGCTGACGAGCTCTAATAAGAGCGAAACAGCTGTTCACTGCTGCCACTTCCTTGGAACCTAAGCTGCGCATGCGAAGTTATCGTTCATTTCACTTCAATGACAAGGTCTTTTGCGATTTACGGTAGCGAGAAAAAAATTCAGCAAGAGAAGATGCTACGTAACAACAAGTGTGCAATACCCTTCATTAACATAACATTATTAATGATAATAAAAGATTATCGAAAAATAAGAGTAACAAAAGATTAATCAAAAGGAACTGTGCACGAGTCGTGGATATGTTGTAGGCTACCTACAACTCTTACCCTAAACTAACATATCCGTGACCCTAAGCTGGCTCTTAAAAGATAGAACGAATAAAAATATCTTAGATAAAAAAGTTAACCTAGGTTATGTTAGAAATAACCTGAGATCAAAAATAACCTACAGCAGACACATTAAGTATTTTGCAACTATAGTTAAAATTCTTTTAAATGTAGTTTAAACAACTTGGAGCTATTTTAACGGATAGCGTTGCATAAAAAGTCAACTCAACTTCAAAAAGAAACTATTTTATAACATGTTTTTCTGTCGTCGCGTCATTCAAGTTAAAATTTCCTTCTCAAGTTACAGCGGTCTTCTTTTGTGTCTACTGTGTATGCGCAGGCAGACATTAAGACTGAAAAAAGGTTTGTTAACTTGTTGATATGTCTATCAATAAGTAATCCGTGTTGCCAAGGAGTCGATGACGCATTTAATTTCGACCAATCATAAGTGAAATCGCACGAGGAACGCACGTCCCTTTGCGTGTGTGGGTTCTCCACTCCAGTGCTTTGATAAGATCGAAAGAGTATTCTTTAGTTAAATACCCTCCTTTAAAATTATCTATGTGTATTCTAGAAATGTAAGCATTATTGTGGACAAATATAGACGTGGTCCTCTTACCTTTGGACCCACAGGCCCTGGGAATCCCTGTGCTCCGGTCGGTCCAACCTCACCCTAAGGCATAAAGTTCAAACTTTATAATTAGTAGCCTCTCCCAGCAACAGAGTGTAGCATAAGAGATAGCACTAATTCTGCACTTTAAGAGTGCTTTTAATCCTTTAAACTTTCCTCAATACGAACAGGCTTCTGCATGTGTTAAATCACTTGTCTAGGATTCAAAAACTTAGAACATCCGAGGAATTTTGCCATTTTGTTAAGCTTTCACTGATTTGTATTTAATTAGGGAATTGTCTTTAGTCAGACAAGAGTACGATGAGATCGTGCGATAACATCCCCGATGTGTCAAGTGTATCCTCTTCTGTTAAAGTTTGAGATGGATTTTGCATTCACTGGGAAGATTTCAAATTTCAAGTAACATATCAAATATGAGAGACAGTGTTTTATCACATTTCCAAATACCGAGAAGAGAGTTGAAAATACGACGCGCAGCGGAGTATTTTTTAACGAAAATCGAGGGTTTTGGAAATGTGATGAAACACTGTCTCGATTGTTTGATTTTTCTTCTCAATCGAAACTAAAACTGAGGAGTAAAAGAACATATAAATCGTCAAAATAAATGCTAATTAAGATCACATATCCAAACCATGGTCACGGTTATGATTTCTTTTGTTTTAACTTGATGAATTATTAATGAATTTGAGAATCTCTTCTTCAAACATTTTCAATTTTCTTTCGATTTCTTAGAGCTTAGATTTGCAAACACTTGCTTTTTTTGTTTATTATAAGCTATAGTGGCTTCTCGAATTCTAAATTTGATAAAATGCCATACGACATGTTTGTCAGGGATATCTTCTGCTTCGCCTAACCATTCAGGATACTTGCGAGTTACCAAGGATACATATTCAGCGTCAGTGGTCAAACTTGAATTTAATTTCCAGTATGAAGGACCTTGTTTCTGTTCTGATGTTTGGCTAAAATTTAAAACGATCGCAGAGTGACAGGGTTTGATAGAAGCAGTTATATCTGCGGATTCTATAAATTCTCTTGAAGATTATCACTAATCAACCAGTTGTCTAAGCGTCTTTGTCTTACTGGATTTTTTTGCCTCCACGTAAAACGTCTCATATTAGGATTTCTTAATCGCCTAATATCCACTAGGTACGTCATGTTCTAAAGTGATATAATTGACAAATTTTACCGACTTTTTTATCTTAATATTATGGCGCTCACAGTCTAATCGACTCATACAAATATTTCACCTCCTACAATTACGTTGCTCCCTTCCGAGTTTGTACTTGCTTGAAATAATAATGACGAAATAGTTTTATAAAAGTTTTCTTGGTCTTTTTCTTTGTCAGGGGCATAAATATTGGTCAAAATCAGGGGAGTTTCTTGAACTATAGTATTAAGAATGACATATCTCCCGTTTTTGTCGCATTCTACCGTGTTATTTTGACAATCCAAATCGTCCTTGATTCGTGTGATAACGCCTTTGCTAAACACTTTTTCGTGGTACAAACATGTTAGTTGCTAACTTGAAGCCACCATATTGGGTACTATGGATATAATGATAAGCTCAAGTATAGATATCACAAACGTGCTAGTATAGCTAACCAGAAGCCGCTACATTGCTATCTATAATTTGTCCCTCGCGAAGTAGTTTGACGTTTTGTGAGAGGCGTCTACCATTGATTTCATTGTACCATGGAATCTTCTAGACATGCACAACTCATTTTTTACCCATCAGTGTTTAGGTTACTACTTCACCATTATACTAATATACAAAACTACCTCTGTATACATCAACATCTCTCTGTGAGGTCGATGAACCAATATTATATATATCATACAATCTTAAAAGTTTTATTTGAATGAAGCAGTTTGAGAACTATTACATAAGCAAAGATTTTTTTAAACTTCGTTCATTGACTCTGTTAATTTTTCCTGTTTTCTTTTCAGGACTTGATGACTGTGAATTTGATGGTGATGGATTTTGTTATTGGGTTCAAGACAAAACAGATACTTCTCCTGTGGACTGGGAACGAATAAAAGGGTCTACTCCCACTGGGAACACAGGCCCTTCTGCTGACCATACTTCAGGCACAGGTATAGCGTAATAGATTTGTTTAGACTATATTTTGATAGCAAAAGAGTGGTATAACTTGTCTACTCTAGTAGGGCTTTGTCTTACCTTTAGATGTCCTGCTACATCTATTCATAAATGCAGCATTTGGTTTGCCTTTTGATGAAGGTTATTCAATTGGCAACAAATTATTCTCGTTTCCCACCTCTACAATCCCAAGTTTGAATCTAGGACTCGATCCAGAGATCCTTGTCGTAGCTTTTCGTACTATTTCAACTTAAATTCCAATTTTTGAAAGGATTGACAAATTGAATATGTATACGTACTGAAATTCAAAATCAGGAGAGCTCTTACTTTTGCCCCATGGGAAGTTTATGTTTTTTTTACAATGGGCTAAGATTTTTGTATCTAAATCTGACCTCAAGGCCTTGGGAATTTTTTCTGTCCCCAATTCAACACAATGCAGCTGATATTTATTAGATGACTTGTATTTATACCTCCATCTTCTGTTCTTTTGTTCCAATTCAATTTAATATGGTTCCATATTTTGGCTAATAAGTTTTAAACCGTCGTTTTTTATACGGTAATTCAAAGACCTTTTCTGGTTAGAAGATTTGAAGAAAGGAAGAAATTTGTCGCTAGATGGATGTCGGTTGTTAATGAACATTTGGTCTTAAAATATTCAAAGTTGTATTTGGAAGGCAAGCAAAAAGAATGAAGACAATTGCTTAAATTAGAAACAAGAAAAATGATATAACTTTTGTAAAGATAGCTAACGTTTAGGGCCGGTTGAGTTGTTCAAAAGCTGGTAAATTTTAACCCTGGAATTTTCAAAGGCTAGTAAATCTTAACCCTGGAATTTCAAAAGTTGGTTAACTTTAATCCTGGAATTTTCAAAGGTTGGTTAACTTTAACCCTGGAATATTCAAAGGTTGGTTAACTTTAACCCTGGAATATTCAAAAGTTGGTTAACTTTAACCTTGGAATTTTCAAAGGTCGGTTAAATTTACCCCTATATTTGACTCTTCCAGTGAAGTGGCTCACTATGTATATCCTTTTGCCAAAATTCACTTTAACAAACAGTGAGAGATTTGTACACGCTGCATGTGTAATTAGCCAATCTAAGCATTTTTATACTTAACAGTTTGTTTATCTATTTCAAGGGTTTTACTTGTATTTCGAAGCTTCTTCGCCATCTTCAAAAGGTTCAACCGCAAGACTCATCAGCAAAAGTTTTCCTGCTGTTAAAAACCGCTGCTTAAGCTTTTGGTATCATCTTTATGGAGGAGGCATGGGTACCCTTAATGTCTACTTACAAAGTTTGGACTCTAACAAAATTAACAAAGCTTTCACTGTCTCTGGTAACCAAGGAGATGTTTGGAAGCAAGCCTCTGTGGGTATATCGAGTTTCACAACTTACAAGGTTTGACCTGATAATAAGATATCAATTTATTATTTTGTTATCTTGGTTATGTCTGTCTGTGTGTCAGTTAAAAGATTTCCGTCCCAAATTAGTTGGCCTTTGAAAACGACATGACATTTGAACAAAATTATCTTTATCATCATCATCTTCGTTGTCCATCATCATTATCATCGTCATTATCATTATCATCACCACCATCATCACCACCACCATCATCATCATCTTCTTCTTCTTCTGCATCATCGTCACCATCACCATCACCATCACCATCACCATCACCATCACCATTACCATTACCATCACCATCATCATTGTTACAATCATCACCATCATCGTCATTGTTACCACCATCATCTTCATTCTCATTACTATCACCATCATCATCATTATATCAACATCATCACTATATCCCTCATCATCATCATCATCATCATCATCATCAGCAGCAGCAACAACAATATCATCGTCATCATCATCATCATCATCATCATCATAATCATCATAATCATCATCATCATCAAAGCCCTGCCCTGTCATTCTGAAACAAGCAGAACTTCTCTTTTACTTTCAAAACAGTTATGATTGTTTGCGGCAGTTAGCACCTATTTTTGGCACACTCAGCGATTATTTTTGTTACTGCCAGGTTATATTTGAAGGCGTCAGGGGAGCAGACTATCGCAGCGATATTGCCCTTGATGACATTAAATTTCGTGATATGAGTTGTCCTTCAGCAGTCGCAACACCAATTTCTCAAACACCTGCTCCCACTACACCACCGTTGCAAGTAAAAGGTTTGTACTTCCACAACAAAAGTCCTGCTATACTAGCGTAGGTGAAAGTCTAAATGGGATGTTACACAAACATTCATAATGGTACCCCTACATAAATTACTGAGGAGTTTGTAGTCAGAAAAACAAATCTTTACGCAATCCGTACCAATAAAATGAAAGGCTAAATGGGATTTTACACAAACATTCGTAATGGTACCCCTACATAAATTAGTGAGGATTTTGTAGTCAGAAAAACAAATCTTTACGCAATCCGTACCAATAAAATGTTTGCACGTACAGTACTATGCAGCAAAGACCGTGTACAAGGAAAATGCTGTTTGGTACGTTCGATCTCATTTTGAAGATCTGTCAGGCTAAAATAGACATACAGAACAAAAAATGAATGGCATGAAAAGTCTCATCAGTGAATACGAGACAGAAATTAAACAAACCAGGATCTGCAAAGTAGACAGGTTTTCATCCTAGCTACTGGGACTTACCAGTACAGCATAACAGAGAATAAAGCGCTGACACGAATACCAAAAATTTATTCATGCTCAAAAATTATTACCTATTGCCTACTCTTATACTCACACACCGCATGCGCACTGACGATTGAATCTTATGGAGGAGAATTTATCTCAAGACAAAACATCGCCATCGGTCTATTGTTGCAACTCCTGTCCAGACTTCTTATCCATGAATTGACAAATTTCTTTTCACGTAGTACAATCGCACTCATTCATTTTCTAGTCTTACAGTAGAAATGCATGTGTTCTCGGCATGAGTCAAATGTTTGGAATGTAATTTATTTTATCATTGCAGCATTCTTATACCAATAATTGCAAAAATTTTTACATAACCCTTATTAGTAAAAATTTTGTTTTTCGAAAGAGACATCCCAAAAACATCAGCCCTGGTGAAAGTTTTGATTAGAATCGAATACATAATTGGAATACAGAACGTATTGTCAATGAGTATTTATATAAATAAAAACTGAATCTTCGTAACCAAAATGTTTGTAACACTAACAATTTGCCTTGGCGTTGCAATTTAGCTCCACTCTTGATAAAAAAGAACGTGACTATATGAAAGCAAAACAAATTGTTTTAGTACAGAATAGAAGCAGTACTAGCATAGCTGAAGCTAAATTGATTTTCGTGCCTGGTGGTTTTTTTTTATTCAACGCTTATTTTCACTTTTCCATAGTTTTAAGCGAATGAGAGCTGTTCGGGGCACTCGGTTCCATAGTAGGTTAGCAAATGCTGGTAAAGGACTTCCGAAAGATGGAATGCTGAGTTAGTTTTGGCGTGAAAAACAAGATCACATTAAAATTTGAATTTCTGTGGCGTCGCGGATCAATATCGACAATATCCTTCTCGAAGACAGAAAACTTGTCAACTGCGCCAACGAAATGTCGTAGGAGTTGCACTAGAAACGCCTCCTTTTGAATCGGCTGTTTTTTAAAATGTTGATGTGATTGGCTTTGTTTAAATCTTTGTTTGCAAGCAAAATAATCTTTTGCATAATTAAGTCATTATTTGTGTCTCGAATCTCTACGAATGGAAACCGAACTTGGGGCTTCTTACTTGCATAAAATTTATCGATCTCAATTTGATTCCTTTTTTGCGAGATTTTATATTTTTTTTCAGCAACATCAATTCACTATTCTATATAGAAATTTAGATCTTGATTATAAAGCTAGGAAGTCAAGTGCTCCTTTGAGGAAGCTTAGGTAATCTACTTGTATGATTGTTTGGTAGAAACCACTAATACAGCACTCCATCTTTGATTTTTCAAATATAGTTTAGTATAAAGATAGTATAGTGATTAATAAATATTCAATCATATGATCATCGTTAAGAAGTTCTATTTATAGAACTAAAACGTAAAATTCAATTGAGGCCTAAGGCTACTGTTAAAATCTTTCATATTTCTATTTTTTAAATGTCCTAGCTTTCGCTAGGACCGTGACCATGGTTTGGATATGTGATGTTAATTAGCATATATTTTGACGATTTTATATCTTCTTTTACTCCTCAGTTTAGTTTCGATTGAGAAGAAAAATCAAACACTCGAGACAGTGTTTCATCACATTTCCAAAAACCTCGAATTTTTGTTAAAAATACTCCGCTGAGCGTCGTATTTTCAACTCTCTTCTCGGTGTTTGGAAATGTGATGAAACACTGTCTCTCGTGTTTGATATATTACTTCTCCAAACATGAATTTAGGAATTAAAAGTTCATCTTTTGGATTTTTAAAAGAGTCAATTGTGTTTTCAATAAATTTCATTGGGTAACCACATTTTCGAAATTTGTGGCAATTCTTTTTGCGCGATGGAGAGCACCCGTTATTGCATTACGTTTCCAACTTGTTGGGACCTCAGACATCCAGTTAGTTGGGATTTTTCCAGGTTTTGTATAAACTGAGAAAGAAAAACTATTTTCTGTCCTATGGATGGCAGTGTCTAGAAAGTGATCAGGATTTCCCTCGACTGTTAGAGATATATTCGGATGGTAAGAATTTGATTTGACTAGCAGCTGATCAGGTTTCTTATTCTTTTTCTTGGAAAAAATGTCATCAACATATCTTTAGTAGCATTCAGGATTGAGAGGTGTAACCGTATCCGCTTGGAGCTTATGAATGAAACATAAAAAAACACATCATCAACCCTCATGATGGTTTTTTTAACCAAAAACGATTGAACATTTTTTAATTTTTTTTTTAATCTTTTGCCTTTTGATTGGTTGCAAAATACAGTCTCTTCCTTCGCCGGGAGATCAAGAATCATATGGAAAACTGGGAAGAGGAAATGGACGCGCGAACGGCAGCGAAAAGGAATTGGGGCGAGTCTACTTTCAGCCACTCGCCCCCATTCCTTTTCGCTTTTGTTCGACCGACCATTTCCTCTTCCCAGTTTCCCATGGTGAACGCGCTAGGATTCTCGATCTCCGGGCGAAGGGAGAGGCTGTTTTGCAGTCTACAAAATGACGACCATTGTTAAAGTTTTAGTCACAAATAGAAAAATTTAGTCGCAAATACGGTAGCAATTTCGAGCCCTTCTTAAGATGTATTTGTTAGCATGTTCTCTAGAAAACAGGTACCCGTGGAACCTTGTAAGTCCTGTTGATTTAAGACGATATTTTTATATCGCTTTTTAGAATATGTAAGGTAGAAAAAACTAGCAACACCATTTGTTTTTCTCCTATAATTTGTTTATTTTAATAATTCCAATCTGTATGTAACTAAAATCAATCTGTTGTGCCTGACCCCTACCCACAGGTTCCAATGGTGTCAGGTAATAGTCACTGGTAATTACCACTCCTAAATTGTTGGCTAATACTAATACCTTTTATAACATATATTTTTTTATAACTAAAATTTTATTACATTTGTGATGGTGTGGTTAACTGTTTTATTACGTTTGTGGTTAACAAGTTGTTACATTATTTGTGATTAGTGTAATATTTGTGGGTGATACACCAACCATAAAAACGTTTTAGTTATCATGTAAGGTCCTTTAGAAAAACAGCCAAATAGTTTATTAATGTTAGTAAGAGAGTGGTGAAGTGTGACGTCACAAAAATTAATATTTGTGGGATTTGTGGGATTTGTCAAAATCATTCGAGAGATCAAGACTAAAAGTGTATCCTTGCAAAAAATCAGAATATTTGTGCAAATTGTCGGCGATATATTTTCACAGATATGCTTCAATGACTCCATACAAATCCTTCTAAAAATGGCTTGGTTCTTATGTTATGAACCAAGCTAATTTCATAAGGATTTGTATGAAGTCATTGAAGCATGACTGTGGTAATATCTCATCACTAATGGGAGGTAAAATTCTAAATTTTGGCATGGAGGCATTTTTTATCTTGATCTTTCTGAATATTTCAACGAAATTAGTGATTTCACAAATATACCTTTTGTGACGTCATCACGTCTATGTTTCTCTTTCAGCCAATGAAGCTGGCCATTTCAAGACAGAAATCGCACCAATGACCATCAAGGGTAAAAAAGGACCTGAAGAATTCGCTGTTGATGAACACCCAAGGCCGCAGGCTACAGTGGAAGCTCTTGCTAAACTGCCCCCAGTGTTCAAGAAAGATGGCACAGTAACAGCAGGCAATGCTTCAGTAAGTGTACATATTAAGCAGATTGTTCAAGATTTTCACGCTTTTTTCTAAGAACAATGAATTTCAGATTAAGATATACAAACACATGTGGAGACAAAGACATCGTAAAGAATCTGTGCTCCGGATGGGAATCGAACCCATGATCTTTGGTACAATTGTCGGACGCTCCACCTCGGAACCTCGGGAAATCATATGGCAAGCGAGGTCACTAAATTGGGATATGATACATGGAAGCTCAGATTGGCCGAAAATGAAAAACGTGCTTGAGCTGAGGCTGATAAAAGTGAAAATGTTATTTAGTTTACGATAGTAAAATGCAGAGAAAAAAACACATGTATTCATGTAAAACTAAAAGGTCACCAGATGATCAATGCCCTGTCTTTTTGTTTCAATACTATTCTTCATTTCAAGTCACCCAAAGAAATAAGATCACAATAACGAAGCAGGCTGAAAAAATTCGAGCCCGCGACCCGGCTCTCCTTGAGGAAATGGCCGCAAGAGGGATGGGGAGAGGGCCCATTCTTTAAGGGGAACCGGCTCCCCGGCAAAAAAAAATTAATAACAATGAACCTGGGAAAATGTTACTGGTTCTAATAAAACTGAATGTTAAAACTGACCTATTTTTGTTTGAATCTATTAGTGTAGTAGATTAACTCTGTGAAGTTATTTTCTAAATTAGTCAAATCACATTGAGAAATTAAATATAGAAGTGGAGAAAAAATCTCAACAAAAGGTTTGATATCGTGGTCGCAAGTGTGATTGTCAGCGGTATGATATGACGTAGGTTTCGATATTTAGAGCGTAAATATCGCAGTTTGGTTCGGAATTATTTTGATATTTCTGGGGCAGTCTAGGTTTTGCGAAGTTTTTTCCTTTAATACCAGCCAGGAGCTGAACAGTAAAAATGTTTTTTCCATGTTTTAATCTTCCTAATATCATAACTTACGTCATAAATAACCGCTGACATCACATATTGAGCCGCCAATCAAATGTTGGCTATTCGTTACAAAACATCAAATTTTTCATTACTGCTCGTCTAACAGCTTAAAAAAACTTCACTTATTTGTTCTACTATGGCTAAATTTTGAAACGATGAAAAGTTAATTTAGGGTTGAGTTCTCCTTTATGAAAAAGCGTATATCTATATTCCCACTTGTACCCCTTTCAACATTTTCTTCTTCACAATTTCATTATGGTTTGGGTTGAAGTTTGGCATTTTGATTTTTTTTTTCAGATCATCTGTGTACCATATTTTTTAGTTTTTGTCAAATTTACCTTGTATCAGAGAAGGTGCAGATGATAATCCATCGGTGCCGGTTATCAGCAGGATTCCGAAGTTAATCTGTGGCTAGAAATAACTTGTAAAATTTACATGTGTTGTGAACGAAAAAGGCGTTCTGCTAGATATTACGCAATATCATTTTTTTTTTATTCCAGTCAACATCCTATTTTTTTCTGCCTGCATACATTGGCCTTAATGAATCATACTGCCAACATCCATTGGATTTCAATTTTTTTGTGTCTTGTTATCTGCAGTATATCTACTATGCGGGTTATGGTCTAAAAATACAGCAGTTTGTAAACTTTCACTTTTTTTAATAACACATTGTGTGGTTGCGCATGCACAAGTTCGTTTATTACATGAAAAATATTTTTTGGGATTTTTGGTAGACCTGTAAGATTATGTTACAGGTTACAATCAGAAGACATGCAAGTTGCTTGTTAATGTGATTGAACGTAACAACACGACAATAATTTACGCATACCGTGACTTGTTTAAGACTATAATTGGTTACACGTGCATGCATACTGAAACTCCTAGAGTGGTGCATTGTGGATAATTCTGGAGTTCTGTTTGTATACGGAGGGTGTAAGAACACCGCGGGAAGGGGGTACTCGCACACATGACGACTGTATACTGATATGTAAATGGTTTTCAAACTCTAGATTATGAGATAGGTTATCCTATTTGCCTAACGCCTGTGATAGGGTATCTAATCTTCATTGTTCAGGGCCCGGTTCCTCAAAACCTGATTAGTGTTAATCCAGGTTAATTTTTTAATCCTTGTATTTGTTTCATAGCTTCTATAGCTTCCGCTGGTCTGGAATTTCGGATTTAACAAGTTTTTTTTTGGTGAAACCGTGCAGAATTTTGTAAGCACCACAAAGCTTTACTTATGAAAGAAATAGGTCTCATAACTTTGTCTTAAAGGGATCCTCCACTAAAACAACAAAATAACTTTAAACCACAGAATAAAATGTTTACAATTGGAATTGCTTAATCTTTTTCCAATGAAAGCGTTTGTATGCGAGAAAAATAAATTCCAAAAGCGCTTATTTTGGCTTTCAAATTTCCCGGGCGCCGCCATCTTGAATAATTGTGACATAACTTGGTTGCCGTATTGTTCCAGAGTAATCGCTCTTTGTATCAGAACAATAAGGCAACCAAGTTACGTCACAATCATTCAAGATGGCGGCGCCCGGGAAATTTGAAAGCCAAAATAAGCGTTTTTGGATTTTATTTTTCTCGAATACAAACGCTTTTATTGGAAAAAGATTAGCAATTCCAATTGTAAACATTTTGTTCTGTGGTTTAAAGTTATTTTGTTGTTTTAGTGGAGGTTCCCTTTAATCAGGGATCTTAAGTAAACTGGAGTTTTGTGGAACCAGGCCCAGGAATCTAGTATTGGGAGTGTTATGATAACTATTCATGCAGTCCAATAAACACGCTAATAGAAATGGTATACAATTAGGTATGTTTACTTAGGAGACATTAGGGTAAAATTTGTTAGTTAAAGGTATCGGGTAGGGTATCAATTTAAACTTTCATAGGTCTGGGGTAGGGTATCAATTGTAAACTTTCATAGGTCTGGGGTAGGGTAAGGGTTTTGAGCTCAGAGCGGAACACCCCTACTCGAAACCTAATTGGTTACCCTCCTTCGGGTCAGCGGAAAAACATCCATGCAAGACTAAACCTAAATCCCAGTAACCATAAACACTAAACATAAAATTATTCAACAGTCGCGAATAGTAAGTTTTTGAGCTCAATCAGAGATGACGGTGATTTACGTTTTTCTCCTGACATAGTGTAATGTAGTTGTGTTCTTCATTCAAAAATACCACTGGCCCTTACGAATTTCGGTCCAGTCTCAAGTAAAGAAAAAAATTCCTGTACAATTCTGGTTAGCCTAGTTGGTAAGATGCCAGTCTATCGTGCGGGAGGCTCGGGTTCGATTCCCGGCCGGATCAACAATCAGGGTCTTAAAACAATTGAGGAGAAAGTGCTACCTTTGCTCTAACATCTGCAAATGGTTAGACTTTCACGTCTTCTCGGATAAGGACGTTAAACCGTAGGTCCTTGGTGATTCATAGCTGAGTTTGATTTTCATCATCCTAATAAACTGGGACGAAATTCAAAACTTCTCTTAATCCGGAATAGTTATGTTAGGCCCAAACGAACAGGCCCTTGTTGTAAAGTTTCTTAAAAATGTGTTGGTAATGTGCTAATTTAAGGAAATCCTGATACGTCAGACATCAAGTATCATTGTGTAATCTGTAGCTTACTACTAAAGAAAAGATGGCGAATTGAAATTGTAATGAGCCCGGTTTTGCTGTAATATCAGAGGATTTTTATCAATAATTGAAATTGTATATCCTTTTTTAACTGATCTGTAGGTTTATACTATAACAGTTAGACGTCTCGGCCTCAAGGACTACGAGTCTGAATAGCTCGTTTAGTGTACGGCCTCATGGGATATTAATGCATAGTCCATTCGTCCTCGTGGTATAATTGTTAATTTTTAAGATCGTCGTTATGTGATCTTTAAACCAGATGTTGTATTAACGTTTTTGACTAAATGCGGCATAAAGTCATTTGTTTCCCTTTGAATACTTACTATTTTCGTTTAATATTTTATCAATATTATACCAATATCTATAAGGACTATTGCCATTATTATTATTATTATTATTATTATAATTATTATTTAATATTGTTGTTGTTGTTGCTGTTGTTAATATTAAGTAATAAGAAGTCGATTCATTGTCCTGCAGAGATTAAACTTGAGACAATAAATGAAGAAAAACCCTCACCACCCACCCCCGGACTGTTGGTTGCTGAGCCATACTCATGGAAGAGCGTTGTCAATGGTCAGCCTGTGCTGCGTATCAGGACCACGGGAACAAAGGCTGCCGCCCTGTGTTTACCAGCAGGGTAAGTTATTAAGCAATTAAGCAACAAGCTTTTTATCCTTCCGTTTACGCTCTGAACAAAAATAAATCCTTGTGTTTTGTGGGACAGAAGGTTTCGAAAAGTTTAATTGTAGGACAACATTCTCATTCTAAAATAATTGGTTTATTGCTCTTAGCGGGACTCGTACCTACGTTTTCTTGTTTTATGTAGGGCATGCTAGCCACCACATTATTAAGATGGATTTTTTTATCTTATGAAGCCAGAAGGAGTTGAACCATTTTGAGTACTTCTATTCGGACAATTACTTTAAAGGCAATGCTCTCAATCTTATACCAACGACTGCTGAAGCTCTTGAAGATATGAAATACAATTTAATTGCTATTTTCATTACTCGACATTAAACCTTTCTTTTAATATTACAAACACTTTATTGCAATAGTCACCAAAACCGAGAAATTATATTAACGAAACGTATTATTCCATATCTTGATGCTTAACTTCTTGGTATAGTTATGTAAATAACTATTCACCTCTCCTTTGGAGGTAGTTGTTCCATAGCACATAAGGGTTAACACTAAGTACCAGCGGAGGTAGTTGTTCCATAGCACATAAGGGTTAACACTAAGTACCAGTGGAGGTAGTTGTTCCATAGCACATAAGGGTTAACACTAAGTACCAGTGGCACTAAAATGAACTAAGGAAGAGGGCCGGTTAGACCGTAAATCTATCATAAATATTGCTAACAATAATTGTTAAACAGGATCGTTTTCTCTCAGGAGGTGATCAGGAACAATGAGAGATTTACTAGATTCATTGCACTAGGTACCTTCAAACTCCGGTATAGAATTATAAAAGTTATTAAAATGTTTGACACTTACTTAACAAATTTTAATGTATATAGATCTCAAAATCTCCAACGTTTCGGTAGTATACCAACATCAGGGAGTGAGTGTTAAGAGATTCGTAAAAACTTCGAGTATGAATAAAACAAGTAAGCTGATATAAACTATATGTTGGCATTGTTTTGTATGCAAAACGAATGGTAAATGTATGGAATGTTTAAATGATTGTTCCGTGCATTGTTATCGCCAATGGATTACCAATCCTATATAAAAATAGACGGTTATGATATCCTGGTTCACTGGTAACAATTCTGGCATTTCTTAAGTTAATGGGGCGTGATTGTGATTGTGGCAATGCTAGGTGATCTTAGAACTAGGGTTACAAATGGCATTGGCTTGTTTGTATTCTCCGGACTCGTTCTGTGAATGCACATTTGGTTTGTCCGTAGTGTGTCCAATTACAGTTTTCATTGCTTATTAGATTGCATTTACTAGTACTACCCTAACTCATGGTTGTTCCTTATTTAGTCGCCATGTGCTGCGGTTCCTGCTTCAGTCTCCAAATGGCTACCATTTAGAGATGTGCTCCCAAACTCCATTTGTGTACGGAGATGAAGATACAGTCATGGCTAGTCTCACAAAGGTAGTGTAAACACGTGAGATCAAAAATTATTCGATAAAAGCCGTAACTAGCATCTATACTCAAGGT